>SJYC01016080.1:0-22869 GCA_006408675.1 Madoqua kirkii | reverse complement strand
TCTGGGATTTTTTATATATAATTTTATAGTTTTTTCAATGGTTTCTCAAAATATTATATATACATAACTTACAGTTTACTGGTGGTATCATTTTACCAGTTCCTGTGAAGTGTGGAATCCTTACTTCTCTTTACATCTCTTTATCCTCCTTCATTTTTAACATAATTGTCAAGTATTTCCTCCACATATATTTAGAGCCATGTCAAGAGATATTATAACTTTTGTTCCATCCATCAAGCATTATTTGGAAAACTAAAGTAGAGAGAGAAAGTTTGTTATATAATTCCATATTTTCGCCTACTCTATTCTTTCTTCCATTATGATGTTCCCAAATTTCTTTATCATTCTTTCCTGTTTCTAGAACTTCCTTTAGCTCTTCTTTTGGTGTAGGTCTGCTGGCACAAATTTTTCTGGTTTTCCTTTGTCTGCATAGCCCCTGCATTTCTGAAGGATCCTGTCACTGGACTTAAGATAACTAGCTGACAGTTTTCTCACAACACTTGAAAAATGTTGTGCCACTTTCTTTAAACTTTCATAGTTTCTAACAGAAAACTGCTATCAAATTGTTCTGCTTCTTTAGATAAGGTATCATTTCTCCCTTGATGTTTTCAAATGTCTTTGGATTTAGTTTTCAGAAGTTTGAATATGGTGTGTCTTATTTTGGATTTGGGGGATTTATCCCATTTAGCTCAACTTCTTGAATCTTTAAATGTATTAATATGTCTTTTGCCAAATTTGGAAACTTTTTTCAGCCATTATTTTCCAATTACTTTTTCATTTCCCCGCTTCCCCCTTTTCTATCTGGGTTCTAACAACACAAATGTTAACTCTATTATCAAAGTCTCAGAGATCACTGAAACTGTGTTCATTTTTTAAGTGTGTTTTCTTTGTTTCTCACATTGAGTAAATCTATTGTTCTTCGACTTCTCAGATTCTTCCTCTGTCCCCTTCTGCTTTTGAACACATCTGTTTGAGTGTTTATTTCAATTATTGTGTTTATCAGTTTAAAAAAATCCATTTGTAGACATTTCCTATTCTTCAGATTTGTTTTAAACACCTTTGTAATTGTCTACTGAAGGACTTTTATGATGACTGCTTTTAACATATAGTTCTAACATCTCTGTCATTTAGATGTTGGCATCTGTTGAGTACCTTTTTTTCTTTTTCCTAGTTAGTTTGAGATCTTCTTAGTTCTTGTCTGACATTTTCATATTGAAGCCTGAGCACTTGGGCATTATGTAATGGGATTCTGGATCTTATTAAATCAGTTTTGGATGGCTTCCTTTGACACTTCTCTAACAAGAGAAGAAGACAAAAGCTCCCACCTTCCAGGTGGCAGGAAATGCAGTACAGCTTCCCCTATTACTTCCTTTGAGTCTCAAGGAAATGGATCAGCATTATTGCAGAGTAGAGGTGGGAGCTCATGTTCCTCACTAGGCCTCCACTGGCCCCTCTTTGAATGGAAGAAGTAGGAGCATCTTGTTGGTATTCTTCACTTGATCTTCATTAACACCATTCCACTAGCTCCGCAGAAATGGTGATGTGGCTTCATTAACACTAAACAATGCAATATTTCTGACTCTACACTAGTCCTTCTTTACTATTCTCCACTATGGAGGGGGAAGTACCTTGTTACTGCTATGTAACCTTGGAATTCCAGGATTCCATCAGTGCAGTATTTACACCAAAGTATTAGAGGGCTCATTACCAATGTCAGGGGTGATCCACAGCCCTCTACCTGGTCTTGTCTGACATCATAGCAGCAGGTGGATTGAGGCATCTCATTTTATTCTGGTAAGTGTGGAAGTCTAGGATCATCAACCAGCCTTGGCTGGCGTGACTGGTGGTGGGTCATTTGTTCTGTGATCTTTCAGCTGGCATAGAGTGGTTACTGCCTAAACATTTTTTGTTTTACTGGGATGTGTGCTCAGTTGCTTAGTCGTGCCCAGTTCTTTGTGATCCCATGAACTGTAGCTGCCAGGCTCCTCTGTCTGTGAGCTTTTTCAGGCAAGAATACTGGAGTGGGTTGACATTTCCTCCTCCAGGGGATCTTCTTGACCCAGGGATCAAGCCAACATCTCCTGTATTGGCAGGCAAACTCTTTACCACTGAGCTACTTGGGAAGATCCTTACTGGGCTACCACTTTGCTAATATTTGGCAACGAGAATAGCCTTTCAATGGACCCTTTATGGTTTGTATTTGTTGGTATTTCCAGGTCACCACTTTCTTTAGCTCCAAGTTTGGCTATATGAAACAAAAAGAATATCTGGTAAACTCACCCTGTGTCATTATTTAGGTCCCAATGCCACTAGCTGGTCTGCCTTCATCTTTCCAGCTTCCAGTCTTTCTATGTTCCTTTTCTAAATATGAAATATCTAGAGCTTTGAACTGTACTTATTAGAACAAAGAGGAAAAAAGTATATCTATTCCATAATTCCAGAACTAGCTACCACTTGATTTATTTTTCTGGAGCTGTGAATATATATTATGTTTCTTTTTCTGAGAAAATTTAACTCATTATTTCAAAAGGACATGATAGAAGTCTCTTAGGTATACATTGCATAATATTCCTGGTTATCATCATTTAAGGGAGTTATAACACTCAAAATATCACACATTTGTAATGACATATCATACACCCATGGACATTGCTCAAACGTACCCACAGAACCTCCAGGCACCTGTCTTGTAGTACAGCTAGAACCACCCAGCTCTTATCTGTTTTATGTTCTGACTTTAACATAACATATTATTTGAAGAAAAATTATTCAGATTTCTAAAAATAAAGTTTAGAAATACTTAAATCCAATGTTTTCCAAATAAATGTTTACAAAGTATTAAGCTCTACTGGGTATTATCTGAATGATTATTTTCTCAGCTGTCTCCAGAATGAGAAATAACTAGTAACACTTTAAAATAGATGAGCTTTCCTGGCAGCTCAGAGGGGAAAGTATCTGCTTGCAATACAGGAGACCCAGGTTTGATTCCTGGGTCAGGAAGATCTCCTGGAGAAAAGAAGGGCTGCCCATTCCAATATCCTTCCCTGGAGAATTCCATGGACAGAGGAGCCTGGCAGGTTACAGTCCATGAGATTGCAAAAAGTCAAACATGACTGAATGACTAACATTTTCACTTTCTAAAACAGATACATAGAAATTCATTCATTACACACAATAAAAATCCTCGCATATTGGGGATTAATTCCATTTTAAAACCAAAGTGAAAAGTGTTATAACTATAACATATTGTCAAGAGTTTTGCCAGGATATATTACAGAGAACTAAAAGCTTAAAACAGTAGCTGTGCTATTTCAAATATGAAAAGATAATTAATTATGCCAATCAACTTAAAAAATAAATTTATTTATATTCTGAGGAAGCAGATGCAGCTTTTAAGCATCTAATAAAATGATGCTATTACTAATTACAAAGGGAAACCAGCTGTATTAACAGTGCTAAGTATTTACTTAAAACTTAAATACCAAGATTGAGTATATTATCATGTTTGTGAATTTCTTCCTAAATTCATGAGAAAAGTATTGACCTATGCATGTATAAAGTATTAAAAGAATAAAAGTTCATTATCTGACAAAGCTTGAAAGCCTTAATAATCAAACTTAAAGAGTACTCATTTTTCTCCCTGTTCACAGATGAGAAAGATACAACTTTTCATCTTTCATTTAGATTTTAATTAACCCACAAGAGCCAATCTATAACTATGCCACTCAAGTTCATCCTCACTGGAAACAAGATGATGGTATGAGGCTTAGTTCCATATCTACTGTAACTCAGAAGACAGGAAATGCACCTGCTTCAGTATTCTCCTGGGAAGTCTAATGACACAATGAAGGTAACTAGAAGGATATGTGAATTATAGTGAAATGGGTCACTCAGAATAGACTTACCCAGTCTGAAACCATAGCTTTTCCCCAGCTCTTATTATCAAAAAATATATGTATGACCATAGAGATGGAAAGAAGCAAACATATTAAGTATAGTAAAAATGTCTCCTTCAATGAACTTGTCAATATTGCCTGAATTATGAAGTACAGATACAGATATTTACCCAGAGGGCTCCCTAACACCATTAAATGATCTGAGTACTGGTCAGACTCTGGATTTCTATATTGACAGCAATATTTTAAGAACATTTTCTACAAATCAACAGTAGCATAGATTCTCAGTTAGTTAAGGGATACAAAAATGAAAACATCATAGTAGCAGAATATTTGACATCAAATAAGCTTAATTTCATTGTCAAAGAGCTATTTTCTGTTGGAAGACAAAAATTCTTTCATTTGCTTGCTTTAGAAATGATTTTTTTTTAAATCTTCAAGAACCAGTTAAGACAAAGGCTATGTATGTGAGTGTGTGTAAGTCACTCAGTAGGTTCAACTCTTTGTGACCCCATGGACTATAGCCCACCAGGTTCCTCTGTCCATGGAATTCTCCAGGCAAGAATACTGGAGTGGGTTTGCCATTCCCTTCTCCAGGGAATCTTCCTGACTCAAAGTTCTAAACTGGTCCCCCTGCATTGCAGGCAGATTCCTTACCATCTGAGCCACTAGGGAAGCCCAAGGAAAGGCAGTAAGAAGTCATTTTAAAAAAGACATCATTGTTTTCATTGTAACCAGATTGATATAGAAGGACATAAGAATTATTTTCACTGAAATAAAGTATGATAATGTTTATGTATAAAATCTGGATTATCATAGACAGGTTGACACTAAATGTTCTTCCTTATGGCTTGTACACATGTCAAAGACATGATTTAAATACTAAAATAAAAACAAAACCTGATTGAGAGTCCTGATAATAGAAGAGAAGAGACTTGGTGATTTTATGTCTACTAGAACACTGCAGAAAACAGAAACACAGTAAGTAATTTACTTGCAATATATTAATAAATGAGTGTGGGATAGATAGTTTAGAACACAAAGCATACTACTTCTCTTTCCTTGGATCCTCTTAGTGACTCAATATATCATGTCTCTTCATGATAATATTGAATGGAGTGTGCTGTGCAAAATGTAGAGGTTTCAGTTATGATGAAGCTGTGAACTGGAAGCTGTTCCTCTTCTACCTGTTTATTGAGGCCTTAAACTGAATCAAAACTATGTTTGTTTGTTTTTTTTTTCCAGTAGTCATGTATGGATGTGAGAGTTGGACTATAAAGAAAGCTGAGTGCTGAAGAATTGATGCTTTTGAGCTGTAGTGTTGCAGAAGACTCTTGAGAATCCCTTGGACTGTTAGGAGATCCAACCAGTCTATCATAAAGGAAATCGGTCCTGAATGTTCATTGGAAGGACTGATGTTGAAGCTGAAACTCCAATACTTTGACCACCTGATGTGAAGAACTGACTCATTTGAAAAGATTCTGATGTTGGGAATGACTGAAGGTGGGAGGAGAAGGGGACAAGATAGTTGGATGGCATCACCAAATCGATAGACATAAGTTTGACTGAACTCCTGGAGTTGGTGATTGATAGGGAGGCCTGGCATGCTGCAGGCTATGGGGTTGCAAAAAATCAGACATGACTGAGTGACTGAACTAAACTGCATCAGAACTCAGATCCAAGCTTACGTCAACTGTCCCATTTTCATAAAGATCTATAGAAACACTCTTTCAGTCAACACTCTTTGGGTTGGCAGAAAGTTTTGAACACTTTAAAACAGAGTTTATATTACTTACTTCTGTTCTAATCTGTTAAATAAATATATTTAAAATAAATTTTCTATCTTTTGGATTTTATGATCTGACAGTATATGTAAAATTACAGAAAAAACAGAGATTCATGTCATTTGTTGAGATACTGGTCTTCACTATTCTCTTTTATCCCCAAGTGGTAGTAAAAAAGTTAAAACAGATTTAGTGCTCTACTTCTATTAGTGATGAAATACTTCAATTGTTTGGGAGTTATCTCTTTGAAAGACACATCTATTTGTGTCATGACAAGATTTTAGTCATCTGTAATTCTACTTGGAATTTAAGTAATGGTTGACAGGAAACATAAAATATATAAAGCACTAGTACAATTATACACAATCAACACATATGTTGACACAGTCAACAGTATAAAATAAATTTTAATATCTGTATGAAATTGAGCTGGACCCGTCCAAAAGATGATAGGGAGGGAAACTAGAGGGAATAAATTCTTGACATAATTTTAATATAATTATTATTCTATTGTTTAGAGAAAAAGTAAAACAAAATTCACAAGCCTAATGATTCAGCTGTTATGTCCAATGAATCATCAACATTTTAGAGAGAGCATCCTGCTGGTTAAACTGGTGAAGAATTAAATATATATTAAAAACATATAATCTATTATAGACCATATTGGGCAAACAAAAATCCATCAGAAACTTATGAAGATCCTACATTCAGAGTGAGAAACTTTTCTTTTTGGAATCTACTAAAGGAAAATAAAGTTAGAAAATAAAATTAAGTAATTGTGTGGTGTTTAGGCTATGGGGAAGAAATAAATAAAAAGCTAATTGGACAGAAGAGTAGCAAGAAATCAAGGAAACCAGATTTCCTTGTTGCTTGGGGTGTTTTGCTTCAATAAATTAGAAAGGTGTAAATTACACTCTAAACCAAAATTCAATCTACCCCATAAACAGAAAACTGCAAGTATGTATCTACCTTTGCATTTTTATCCATAACACCTTTAGGTATATGACAAAGGGCCTACCATCTGATGTCAGAACTGTCAAAAAAATCACTTCCATAGCACATACCTTTCAAAATGATTGTGACAGAAATGAAATATTGACGATGTCTGTTTTAAAACTGCTGTTTAAAAGTAGGTTTTTAAAAAGTGAGTCTGTCCAAAACCTTGAAAAAATAAGAGGACAGCTAGAGTTGATTATACAGACTAATTGCTAAAGAGTAGGTAACTAGTAGATTAGACAGAAGTGCAAAGAATTGAGAAATACTGGAACATACTTATATCAGTAGTGATATTATTCTCCAAGACAAAATTCTTCTAGATTTTTATTATAATTCCAAAATTTTCCCCCAAATCTGAAACTGTCCCCACGCTTAAAACCAAAAGCTTGGTCTAAGTGATTGAGATCAGTTTTAGCTTAAATGTTCTCTGATTAAATATGTATGTGAAGTGAAGCTTAAAAAAAAATGAAACAGTAGCACTGACTTAAAGTCTATGGTGAATTTGGAGGTTGGGCTTGGTTATCTTCATTTAAGAAGTTATCAAATGTTATTTTAATTCTAAGTTTATCTTTTGATGAATTGTGGTAAAAAGAAAAACCTTAAAAAAATCTCATGAAGATATGCTTGAAATCACTATAAATTTCTATTATTATGTAAATTGCTTTTATATCAATTGAATGGAAAATATCGGAAAGATGGCTAATGCAAAGTGTTGGTGGAGGTGTGAGGAGTAAGAAACACTCAGGTGTTGCTGACGAGAGCATAGACCAGTATAGTTAGCCTGGGGAGCACATTGAACTAATCATTATCATTTTTAGGGAGAGGAGAGCAACTCTACCCAGAATATTCATATTCCAGAGAAAAGTGATGCAAACCCAGTTCATGTGCAGGATATTCATGAAAATGTCATTTGTAGTGGCAGAAATTAGAAAGAATCTCTGTTTCTCTCAGGAGGAGAGTAATCTAAATGTCATGAATATACACTGTTGAGTAAAGCGACTCAAGCTACCTGCAACATAGAGAGATCTTAAAAAGTACATTGTGTTTTGAAAAAAGTAAGAAAAGTCACATCAGATGAAATGATTTGGACAAATTAAAAAAGTATATGCAAAGAAAGCAACAGGAAATCTTGTTAGAATACAAACACAAAACATACACATTAAACATAATAAAGTGGTTTTCTTCATAAGAGGAAGATAAGGGGATTAAGGTATGGTGATAAGATAGAATAAATAAACATCAGCAATAATAGACTAGTAAATAATGAATAAAATGGAACAAACTAATATTATGCCATGATTTGAGAAATGAATGAATGAATCCTCCACATCTGAGGATAGCACAAATGGAATACTGATACAGTGGTGGTGGGAGCATAGTCTGTTATATTCACTGAAGGACTCAAAAAGTCAAACATATGTTTACCATGCACACTAGCAATTCCATCGTATATACTTAGCCATGAGAGCAAAAACATATGTCTACAAAAAAGTGTACAAAAATTTTCAGTGTTTTTATTTCATAAAATCCCTAAAGGCATTACAAATATTCAACATGTGAATAGATAAATGTGTGTATTAATATACAATAATTGGATACTAGTCAGTAATCAAGTCCTTTGATGCACGTAACAACTTGTTGCTGCTGTTGTTGTCACTCAGTCATGTCCGACTCTGTGACCCTGTGGACTGCAGCATGCCAGACTTCCTTGTCTTTCACTGTCTCCCAGAGTTTGTTCACACTCATTCAGTCAATGATGCCATCCAACCATCTTATTCTCTGTTGCCCTCTTGCCCTTCTGCCTTCAATCTTTTCCAGCTTCAAGATCTTTTCCATAATAAATATAACATATTAAACATAAATTAAAAAGCAATAAACTTAACCTGCTGGGCTCCTCTGTCCATGGAATTCTCTAGATAAGAATACTGGAGTGGGTTGCCATTTCCTTCTCCAGCAGATCTTCCTGACCCAGGGGTTGAACCCAGTTCTCCCGCATTGTGGGCAGATTCTTTACTGTTTGAGCCACCAGGGAAACCTAATAAACAACTTTGAACATTTCAAATTATGCCAAATGAGTGAAGTCAGATGCAAAAGATTATCTGTAGTATTACTTCTACATGAAATTCTAGAATAAGCAAAACTAATCTTCTGTGAAAGAAAACAGATCATTCCTAGGTTTGGGGTATCTTATTCCATTCAGGCTGCTATAATAAAAAATACCATAGACTGGCAGCTATGAATAATAGAAGTTTCTTTCTCACAGATCTGGATGCTGAGAAGTCCTACATCAAGGCACCAGTGGTCTCTGGTGAAAGCCCACTTTCTGGTTCAAAAACAGCCATGTTTTCACTGTGTCTTCACATAGTGGAAGAGGTGAGAGCGGTCCTTTGAGATTTCTTTTCTGAGGGCACTAAGCTCAGCTGGTAAAGAACCCACTTGCATGCAGGAGACCCCAGTTCAATTCCTGGGTCAGGAAGATCCACTGGAGAAGGAATAGGCTACTCACTCCAGTATTTTTGGGCTTCCCTGGTTGCTCAGCTGGTAAAAAATCTGCCTGCAATATAGGAGAAGTGGGTTTGGTCCCTGGGTTGGGAAGATCTTCTGAAGAAGGGAAAGGCTATCCACTCCAGTATTCTGGCCTAGAGAATTCCACGGATTGTATAGTCCATTAAGTCACAAAGAGTCGGACACGGCTGAGTGAGTTTTGTGTTCTTTCTTTCACTTTCAATCCTCTTTATGAGGGCTCCGTTTTCATAACCTAGTCACCTCCAAAAACCCTACTCCTTACCATCACTTCATTAAAAATTAGATTTCAACATAAGAATTTCAGAGGTATACATTCAGTCGATCATGAGGTAGGGAGTTGATGGGGAAAGGGGATGAGGAAATTTGAGGAGTATTAGAAATGCTTTGTATCTTTATCTGAGGGGTTAATATGTATATATATCTGTAGATATATATCTGTCAAACTCACCAAACTGCACACTTATTTTATGGAAAATAGGTATCAATAAAATTGATTTTCAAAATTGCAAAAATTTTGTGATATAGTAACAATAATTACAACAATCTGAGAACATCAGGGACAATTCTGAAGAAGTTGAACAGAAGCTATATAATGTCAGACAAACTTACTTTCTGAGAATTTAAGTGAAATACATTTGAAGTCTTTTTTAAATAATTTGATTTTATTATTTCATTTTATTATTATTCTTACTATGTTTGGCTGCACTGGGTCTTTATGCTAAATGCGGGCTTTCTCTAGTTGCAATGTGTGGGCTTCTCACTGAAGTTGGTGTCCCTTGTTGTGGCCCACAGACTTCAGGCTCACAGACTTCAGTAGTTGTGACTCATGGGCTGTAGAATGCGGCCTCAGTAGTTGTGGCACTTAGGTTTAACTGCCCCTCAGCATGTGGGATCTTCCTGCACCATGGAGTGAACCCCTGTCCCTTGCATTGGAAAGCAAACCACCGGAAAGCAGTCCAGTTTTAATCACTGGACCACCAGGAAAATCCTTGAATTCTAATTTTGAAGAGTTCAATTAAAAGGGGAAAACAGAGCAATGATATTTACTATGTACTATCTAGTGAATTGTTTTCACATTTTCCCTCACAAATCTTTTCCCTAGTTTACAAAGGAAACTTTCAAGACTCAGAGATGTGAAGAAAATTGACCAAGATCTCTCTTCATTTTGTAAAGTGACAGAGTTAGCAATCAAGCTAAGTCTATTTAATCCCACAAATTGATTCATTTTAACTTGGAATTTTTTATGAATATTCTCTATAATATGAAGTAATGTGCTGGGTTCTCAGGATGTCTATGAGCCATTTGGGCAGTTGTCAGTTTTAAAAATATTTAACAAGGTTTTTTTAAATATTTTTCTTTAGATTCCCCCCACCCCAATTAGATCAGAATTTCTGAATTGTCCAAAATTTCAACATTAAACCTTACTAATTTGGATCAAAGAGATAATAGTTGGGATAAATGAGTGAAAAGTCCAAATTATAAGATATTCTTGAAGAAATATAGCTTCATCACTTCTAGGCAGAGACTGTAACTTGAACTGTCCTAATCAAGGCCACCTAATAGAAGTTCTGTAGTTGAACAGATTAGAATGATTTCTAATTAACATACCAAAGCACTCTCCAAAATCCTGTTGATTGAACCTTGTATTGTGAATTCTTTTCATGTGAAGCACACCAAAATGTTTTATTTAGTTTTTTATCCCTAAATTAAATATAAAATATACATATTATACCTGATTTAGGAATCCATTTTTGGAGAATTAAAAAGAATAAAATAAAAAATAAATCATCCTCTCCTAGAAATGCTTAACAAATGTCAAATCAGGTAAAGCAAAAAGAGAGAGGCTTAGCTGCAGCAAAAGTTTTTTCTTTTTTTTTTTTTAAATCAAAGGTAGTGATTAAAATGTCTAAAATCCAGAGAGATGCCAAAAGGCAGGTATGAAAGCTAGCCCCTTGGAGTTGAAAGAGACTTCATATATATGACAGGTTCCAAGGATTCTTCTTGCAAGAGAAAATATTTGCAGTAAGGGACAGAGAAAAGTCTTTTTTATATTAATTTCTTGAGCTGCTTGTCGCCAGAACCATCCCCTCTGCTGTTCCCTGTCACTTTTGGAGGTCTTTGAGCCAAGCCCAAGCTGCACGCCTGTCCCAACAGTGGTATTTTCTCTTCAAAGAACCATTGCTACAGTCTCTCAGTTCTGTGCAGGAACTGAAAAGCCTTTGAAATCGGTGCAGCCTCACTGCACAGCTAGTAATAAGCATTAGAGAAAAACACGCAGCTCATTTGTTTAAAAGTTCATTCGCTCCAGTGTGATTTAGACAGATGTGGGGTGGGTTGTGCTTAGCGCAACTTAGCCCCGTGGCAAAGTAGAGCTAGGTTTCCTTTCAGAGAGTGCCTCGGTCCCTGCCCATTGCTTAGCTTCTGCAACAATGGGGCTTTGAAAGAGAAAAAGGAAAAAAAAAGGGGAAAAAAAAAAGAAAAGAAAGAGAAAAAGAGAAAGAGATGACACCAGGGGGAGAAGCTGACAGCTGAGTCCAAATTCAAACAGCCCTTCTAGTGTCCAGGACAGAGGCACACATCTGAAGGTGGGCTGAGGTCTGGGTTCAGAACGCCCAAAGAATTAATTTAAAAGAATTTCCCCGCCCATTCCCTGTAAAAGAAGCAGCAGCAGCTCCGGTAAAATACTTCCCAGATCGCGGGGCACTTAGCCATGTAGATGCTGCTGTATCTGCTGAGATTCTCTGGGAAAGAAATCTGAGGAACAGTGGCTTCTGGGATTATTTTCTATCAGACACAAATAACAAATAAAAACCATTGATGTTTTTCATTGAATAGGGGATCTGAGCAATCAACACACATTACTAGCGACAGTTTATTTCCTCCAGAAACAATGCTCTTTGCTAAGAGGCATGTATTCATTAGTCGTGATCCATGCAAAGTAACAGTCATTTTGAGATGTGGAACATTCATTGCAATCAAGATATGTTTTTGCTAACCTGTGCAGACATACTGATAGCCTTGAGGTACGATGTTAATTCCACAGGCAAATGGATCTATTGTTATGATCTTGCTGAAAGCTTAGAAATTGCTTTTATATTTAAAACCTTATTTTGAGAGCTGTCAGTCTACAGAAAATACAAATCCACTTATTAAAGAGTGCCAGAGATTTTTCTAGTAAGTCTTGAAATGATAAAGTACAAATGACAAAATATAATATCTATAATATGTGTTTGATGTATTTAAAAAGCACATTTCTTGATCATCTCTTTAGACCGCACTAAATTTGTGTGCACAATTACAACTATTATACAGTTTAGCCACTTGTAAGTTAAAATAAAGCTTCAAAGAAATGAGAAGGCTAATTAGAAATGGGACTATGAGAAGACAGTAATTGAATTAGAACTGAAATTGCCACATCCCTGTAATTAGGCAGTTATGTGAGAATATGAGTGCGGTGAAGTCCATGAAAACTTAGTCATCTACTGAAATGCTTTATAATGGATAGAATTTGACAACATCTTGAAGATCAAATTATATTCTGTGCAGCCAAAGATGGAAAAGCTCTATACAGTTAGCAAAAACAAGACCGGGAACTGACTGTGGCTCAGATCATGAACTCCTTATTGCCAAATTTAGACTTAAATTGAAGAAAGTAGGGAAAACCACAAGATCATTCAGGTATGACCTAAATCAAATCCTTATGATTCTGCAGTGGAAATGACAAATAGATTCAAGGGATTAGATGTGATGAATGCCTGAAGTAGTGTGAATGGAGGTTTGTGACATTTTACAGGAAGGAGTGATCGAGCCCATCCTCAAGAAAAAGAAATGCAAAAAGGCAAAATGGTTGTCTAAGGAGGCTTTACAAAGAGCTGAGAAGAGAAGCTAAAGGAAAGGAGAAAAAGAAAGACATACCCATTTGAATGCACAATGTAAAGAATAGCAAGAAGAGATAAGAAAGCCTTCCTCAGTGATCAGTGCAAAGAAACAGAGGAAAACAATAGAATAGTAAAGACTAGAGATCTCTTCAAGAAAAGATGATATTAAGAAGAAGTGGCAAGAATACACAGAAGAGTTATACAAAAAAAAGATCTTTATAACCCAGATTACAACAATGGTGTGATCACTCACCTAGAGCCAGACATCCTGGAATGTGAAATCAAGTGGGCCTTAGGAAGCATCACTACCAACAAAGCTAGTGGAGGTGATGGAATTCCAGTTGAGCTATTTCAAATTCTAAAAGATGGTGCTGTGAAAGTGCTGCACTCAATATGCCAGCAAATTTGGAAAACTCAGCAGTAGCCACAGGACTGGAAAATGTCAGTTTTCATCCCAATCTCAATAAAAAACAATGTCAAAGAATGTTCAAACTACTGCACAATTGCACTCATCTCACATGCTAGCAAAGAAATGCTCAAAATTCTTTAAGCCAGGCTTCAACAGTATGTGAACCATGAACTTCCACATGTTCAAGCTGGATTTAGGAAAGGCAGAGGAACCAGAGATCAAATTGCCAACATCTGTTGGATCATCAAACAAGCAAGAGAGTTCCAGAAAAGGATCTACTTCTGCTTTATTGACTATGCCAAAACCATTGTGTGAACCACAATAAACTGGGTAAATTCTGAAAGAGATGGGAATATCAGACCACCTGACCTGCCTCTTAAGAAATTTGTATGCAGGTCAAGAAGCCATAGTTAGAACTGGACATGGAACAACAGACTGGTTCCAAAAAGGGAAAGGAGTACATCAAAGCTATATATTGTCACCCTGCTTATTTAACTTATATGCAGAGCACATCATGAGAAACGTTGGGCTAGATGAAGCACAAGCTGCAATCAAGACTGCCAGGAGAAATATCAATTACCTCAGATGACACCAGGCTTATGGCAAAAATGAAAAAGAACTAAAGAGCCTCTTGATGAAAGTGAAAGAGGAAAGTGAAAAAATTGGCTTAGAACTCAACATTCAGAAAAGTAAGATCATGGTATCTTGTCCCCTTAATTCATGGTGAATAGATGGTGAAGGTGAAGGTGAGGTGAAGTCACTCAGCTGTGTCTGACTCTTTGCGACCCCGTGGACTGTAACCTACTAGGCTTCTCCATCCATGGGATTCTCCAGGCAAGAATACTGGAGTGGATTGCCATTTCCTTCTCCAGGGGATCTTCCTGACCTAGGGATCAAACCCAGGTCTCCTGTATTGGAGGCAGACACTTTAACCTCTGAGCCACCAGGGAAAAACGAATAGATGGGGAAACAGTGGCTGACTTTGTTTCTTTGGCCTCAAAAATCACTGCAGATGGTGAAATGAACAGATGCTTGCTCCTTGAAAGAAAAGCTATGACCAACCTAGACAACATATTAAAAAGCAGAGACATTACTTTGCCAACAAAGGTCCATCTAGTCAAAGATATGGTTTTTCCAGTAGTCATGTATGGATGTGAGAATTGGAGTATAAAGAAAGCTGAGTGCTGAAGAGTTGATGGTTTTGAACTGTGGTTTGGAGAAGACACTTGAGAGTCCCTTGGACTGCAAGGTAATCAAACCAGTCATTCTTGAAGGAAATTGGTCCTGAGTATTCATTGGAAGGACTGATGCTGAAGCTGAAGCTCCAATACTTTGGCTACCTGATGCGAAGAACTGACTCATTTAAAGAGACCCTGATGCTGGGAAAGACTAAAGGCAGGAGGAGAAGTGGACAACAGAGGATGAGATGGTTGGATGGTATCACTGACTCTATGGACATGAGTTTGAGCATGCTCCATGAGTTGTTGACAGGCAAGGAAGACGGTTGTGCTGCAGTCAATGGGGTCACAAAGAGTCAGACATAACTGAGGGAGTGAACTGAAATTATTAAAGACTGAATGAAACAGAATTCTAGTTTGTGGGATGAGAAGGCTGTGAATATAGTCTAGAAGAGCTGATCTGGAGCTGTATAAACTTGAGTTTGAATCCTCTCCTATGTAACTACTATCTTAAATACTCTTGCACAATAAGCAACTAGATGCAGGATGGATTATTCAGAAAGTCAACTGTGAGAGAGTCTCACATTCAGGATATTTATGAAGGAGTGCCTTGGAACCAACACATGTGGAGAAGAGGGGAAGAAAGCCAGAGTGTACAGAAGAGATTCCTGTCTGATTGATAAACACATGGAGCTCTGGAGCTCAAAGGGCTCTTCAGGGATGGTCAGGTCTTGATACTCTCACATCTGTTTTTCCTATTGGATGGTATATAAGAATCGATGCTTTCAAACTGTGGTGCTGGAGAAAACTCTGGAGAGTGCCTTCAACAGCAAGGAGATCAAGACCATCATCCTAAAGGAAATCAACCTTGAATATTCATTGAAAGGACTGATGCTGAAGCTGAAGCTACAATACTTTGGCCATCTGATGCAAAGAGCCAGCTCATTGGAAAAGACCTTGATTCTGGGAAAGACTGAGGACAGGAAGAGAAGGGGAAGACAAAGGATGAGAAGTCTGGATGGCATCACTGACATGATGCCATCAGTGGACATGAACCAGGGCAAACTCTAGGAGATGGTGAAGGACAGGGAAGCCTGGTGTGCTGCAACCAATGGGATCACAGATTTAGACACAACTCTGCTGCTCAACAACAACAAAAGGATTGCATTTACTATGCATTTCAAAATGGACATTATTTTAAAACAGTAGGATAGAAAATTATCCTACAATTGATTACATGAAATAGAATTAAAGTAAAATTTTAGTTGCTAAAACATATGTTGGAAGTATAACACATGCACCTACTAAGTGGGCACTGCTAATCTATTATTTATAAATATTACAAAAGGAACTTGGCAGTGAGCAGCATCTCAGGATAGTCAAAGGGGTTAGTTTCACTTTACTATTAAAAGGAAAAGTACAGCTAATTCCCAGCTCTCAGCAGTTCCTATATGCATGCTAACACATAATCTATAGTAACATTGTTTGATACCTTTTTATTTTCTTTTGAACTTTTTGTTTTGTATTGGGATGTAGCCAATTAACATTGTTGTAATAGTTTCAGGTTGAACAGCTATACATATACATGTATCCACTTAATACGTTTAAAGTAGCTTTTTAAAATGCTGTTAAATATTGCAGCATAGAAAATTGCTATTGTGTCCATATACAACTATTGTTCCTAAACTTCTGTTATATCAAGTACATAAAAAAATATTATGATATTTTTCTAAAGCACTCCAATACTGAATGATGCCTTCTTCAAGGCTTAATACATTTTCTTTTTCTATTCAATAATCAGTAATACAGGGATATTTGTTGTTCATTTAGCTCTAAAGAAAATACCTATTTTTTAATGGTACAGCTATTTCATATACAGTCCTACTGTTAGGTTTTTTGGAGAGCAGATGAAATATTGCTATAGACTGAACTAAAGCACTCCAATACTGAATGATGCCTTCTTCAAGGCTTAATACATTTTCTTTTTCTATTCAATAATCAGTAATACAGGGATATTTGTTGTTCATTTAGCTCTAAAGAAAATACCTATTTTTTAATGGTACAGCTATTTCATATACAGGTCCTACTGTTAGGTTTTTTGGAGAGCAGATGAAATATTGCTATAGACTGAATGTTTATGTCCCTTCATTATGTCTTCCCTACTCCACAACCACCTTCAAGTCATCATTTAGACTGTCTAGTCAAGGCTATGGTTTTTCCAGTAGTCATGTATGGATGTGAGAGTTGGACTGTGAAGAAGGCTGAGCGCTGAAGAATCGATACTTTTGAACTGTGGTGTTGTAGAAGACTCTTGAGAGTTCCTTGGACTGCAAAGAGATCCAACCAGTCCATTCTAAAGGAGATCAGCCCTGGGATTTCTTTGGCAGGACTGATGCTGGAGCTGAAACTCCAGTACTTTGGCCACCTCATGTGAAGAGTTGACTCATTGGAAAAGACTGATGTTGGGAGGGATTGGGGGCAGGAGAAGGGAACGACAGAGGATGGGATGGGTGGATGGTATTATGGACTTGATGGACGTGAATCTGAGTGAACTCTGGGAGTTGGTGATGGACAGGGAGGCCTGATGTGCTGCAATTCATGGGGTTGCAGAGTTGGACATAACTGAGCGACTGAACTGAACTGAATCTGCTTTGCTCATGTTTTGGAAACTATTTATTTGAATGCATTGAGTATTAGTTGCAGCACATGGCATCACCATTGCCTCATGCAGTGCTTTTCATTATGGTTCATGGCCTCTCTAGTTGTGGCACGGAGGCTTAGTTGCTCAGTGGCATGTGGGATCTTTGTTTCCCAACTAGGTATTGAAGTCCAGTACCCAACATAATGATACTTGGAATTGGGGTCTGAGAGTTGATTATAATTACAGTTACAGTTCAGTCACTCAGTCGTGTCTGACTCTTTGTGACCCCCATGAACTGCAGCATGCCAGGCCTCCCTGTCCATCACCAACTCCCAGAGTCCACCCCATGTCACTTGAGTCAGTGAAGCCATCCAACCATCTCATCCTTTGTCCTTCCTTTCTCTTCCTGCACTCAATCTTTACCAGCATCAGGGTCTTTTCAAATGAGTCAGCTCTTCGCACAAGGTGGCCAAATTATTGGAGTTTCAGCTTCAACATCAGTCCTTCCAAAGAAATTCCAGGGCTGATCTCCTTTAGTATGGACTAGTTGGATCTCCTTGCAGTCCAAGGGACTCTAATGAGTCTTCTCTAACACCACATTTCAAAAGCATCAATTCTTCAGCGCTCAGCTTTCTTTATAGTCCAGCTCCCACATCCATACATGACCACTGGAAAAACCATAGATTTGGCTAAATGGATCTTTGTTGACAAAGTAATGTTTCTGCTTTTTAATATGCTGTCTAGGTTGGGCATAACTTTCCTTCCAAGGAGTAAGTGTCTTTTAATTTCTGGCTGCAATCACCATCTGCAGTGATTTTGGAGCCCCCCAAAATAAGTCAGCCACTGTCTCCACTGTTTCACCATCTATTTGCCATCAAGTGATGTGACCGGACGCCATGATCTTAGTTTTCTGAATGTTGAGCTATAAGCCAACTTTTTCACTCTCCTCTTTCACTATTATCAGGAGGCTCTTTAGTTTTTCATTTCTGCCATAAGCCTGGTGTCATCTGCATATCTGAGGTTATTGATATTTCTCCCAGCAATCTTGATTACATCTTGTGCTTCCTCCAGCCCAACGTTTCTCATGATGTACTCTATATGTAAATTAAATAAGCAGGGTGACAATATATAGCCTTGATGTACTCCTTTTCCTATTTGGAACCAGTTTAGTATTCCATGTCCAGTTCTAACTGTTGCTTCCTGACCTTCATACAGATTTCTCAAGGGGCATGTCAGGTGTTCTGGTATTTCTCTTTCAGAATTTTCCACAGTTTATTGTGATTCACACAGTTAAAGGCTTTGGCATAGTCAATAAAGCAGAAATAGATGTTTTTCTGGAACTCTCTTGCTTTTTTGATGATCCAGAGGATATTGGCAATTTTATCTCTGGTTCCTCTGCCTTTTCTAAAGCTAGCTTGAACATCTGGAAGTTCATGGTTCACATGTTGTTAAAGCCTGGCTTGGAGAATTTTGAGCATTACTTTACTAGCATGTGAGAGGAGTGCAAGATATGTTGATCATATTTTGGCATTGCCTTTTTTTGGGATTGGAATGAAAACTGACCTTTTCCAATCCTGTGGCCACTGTTGAGTTTTCCAAATTTGCTGGCATATTGAGTGCAGCACTTTCACAGCATCGTCTTTCAGGATTTGAAATAGCTCAACTGGAATTCCATAACCTCCACTAGTTTTGTTCATAGTGATGCTTCCTAAGGCCCACTTGACTCACATTCCAGGATGTCTGGCTCTAGGTGATTGTGAGATATCGATCAAATCATCATGATTATCTGGGTCATGAATATCTTTTTTGTACAGTTCTGTGTATTCTTGCCACCTCTTAATATCTTCTGCTTCTGTTAGGGCCATACCATTTCTGTCCTTTATTGAGCCCATCTTTGCATGAAATGTTCCTTTGGTATCTCTAATTTTCTTGAAGAGATCTCTAGTCTTTCCCATTCTATTATTTCTCTCTATTTCTTTGCACTGATCACTGAGGAAGGCTTTCTTATCTCTCCTTTCTATTCTTTGGAACTCTGCATTCAAATGGGTGTATCTTTCCTTGTCTCCTTTGCTTTGCACTTCTCTTCTTTTCACAGATATTTGTAAGGCCTCCTCAGGGAGCCATTTTGCTTTTTTGCATTTCTTTTCCATGGGGATGGTTTTGATCCCTGTCTCCTGTACAATGTCACGAACCTCAGTCCATATTTCATCAGTCACTCTATCTATCAGATCTAGTCCCTTAAATCTATTTCTCACTTCCACTGTATAATCGTAAGGGATTTGATTTAGTTCAAACCTGAATGGTCTAGTAGTTTTTCCCCACTTTCTTCAATTTAAGTCTGACTTTAGCAATAAGGAGTTTATGATCTGAGTCACAGTCTGCTCTTGGTCTTGTTTTTGCTGACTATATGGAGCTTCTCCATCTTGGAATGTAAAGAATATAATCAATCAGATTTCAGTGTTGACCATATAGTTATGTCCATGCGTAGAGTCTTCTCTTGTGTTGTTGGAAAAAAGTGTTTGCTATGACCAGTGTGTTCTCTTGGCAGAACTCTACTAGCCTTTGCCCTACTTCATTCTGTACTCTTAGGCCAAATTTGCCTGTTACTCCAGGTGTTTCTTGACTTCCTACTTTTGCATTCCAGTCCCCTATAATGAAAAGGACATGTTTTTTGAGATTTGATTATACGACTTTTTAAAAAGGTCCCACTTCCACTCTGTAAGCTCACAGTAAGAGGAAGGCTGTCAATGAATCAGGAAACTGACTTACACCAACTATCAAACTAGCCAGTGCCTTGTTCTCCAAGTTCCCAGTCTCCACGTGGGAAATGCTTTTCTGTGCATATAAGCTGCACATTCTATGATATTTTGTTATAGCAACCAACTGAAACAAATACTGAGAACAAAGCATATTATAATGTACATATTCCTTATTTTTCTTTTCTTGCTGTTTTCATATTAAGGAAAAGCTTCAGTTCAGTTCAGGCTTCCCCTGTGGTTCAGCTGGTAAGAATCCGCCTGTAATGTGGAAGACCTGAGTTTGATTCCTGGGTTGGGAAGATCCCCTGGAGAAGGGAAAGTCTACCCACTCCAGTATTCTGGCCTGGAGAATCCATGGACTGTATAGTCCATAGGGTCACAGAGAGTTGGACATGACTGAGTGAATTTCACACTCACTCACTCAATTCAGTTTAGTCACTCAGTCATGTCCAACTCTTCATGACCCCATAGACTGCAGCACTCCAGGCCTCCCTGTCCACTACCAGCTCCCGGAGCCTACACAAACTCATGTCCATTGAGTCATGAGTTCATTGAGTCAGTGATGCCATCCAACCATCTCATCCTCTGTCAACCCCTTCTCCTCCAGCCTTCAGTCTTTCACAGCGTCACAGCCTTTTCAAATGAGTCCTTTCTTCACATCAGGTGGCTAAGTATTGGAATTTAAGCTTCAGCATCAGTCCTTCCAATGAACACCTAGAACTGATCTCCTTTAGGATGGATGGTCGGATCTCCTTGCAGTCCAAGGAACTCTCAAGAGTCTTCTCCAACATCACAGTTCAAAAGCATAAGTTCTTCAATGCTAAGCTTTCTGTATAATCCAAATCTCACATCCATAGGTGACTACTGGAAAAACTATTACTTTGACTAGACAGACCTTTATTGGCAGAGTAATGTCTCTGCTATTTAATATGCTGTCTAGGTTGGTCATAGCTTTTCTTTCAAGGAGCAAGCATCTTTTCATTTCATGGCTGCAGTTACCATCTGCAGTGGTTTTGGAGCTCACCAAATAAAGTGTGTCATTGTTTCCACTTCTACCCCATCTATTTGCCATCCAGATGCCATGATGTTAGTTTTTTGACTGTTGAGTTTTAAGTCAATTTTTTCACTGTCCTCTTTCACTTTTATCAAGGGGCTCTTTAGTTCCTCTTCACTTTGTGCCATAAGGGTGATGTCATCTACATAACTGAGGTTATTGATATATCTCCTAGCAATCTTGATTCCAGCTTGCATTTCATCCAGCCCAGCGTTTCTCATGATATACTCTGCATATAAGTAAAATAAGCAGGGTGACAATATACAACCTTGACATACTCCTTTCCCTATTTGGAACCAGTCTGTTGTTCCATCTCCAGCTGTAACTGTTCCTTCTTGACCTGCATACAAATTTCTCAAGAGACAGATCAGGTGATCTGATATTCCCATCTCTTTCAGAATTTTCCACAGTTTACTGTGATCCACACAGTCAAAGGCTTTGACATAGGCAATAAAGTAGAAGTAGATTTTTTTTTCTGGAGTTCTTTTGCTTTTTCAGTAATCCAACAGATGTTGGCAATTTGATCTGTCATTCCTCTGCCTTTTCTAAATTCAGCTTGAACATCTGAAAGTTCAGGGTTCATGTACTGTTGAATCCTGGCTTGGAGAATTTTGAGCATTACTTTACCAGTGTGTGAGAAAAGTGCTGTTGTTTGGTAGTTTGAATATTCTTTGGCATTGCCTTTCTTAGGGATTGGAATGAAGATTGACTTTTTCCAGTCCTGTGGCCACTGCTGTGTTTTTCAAATTTGCTGGCATAGAGAATGTAGCACAATATCATCTTCACAGCACCATCTTTTTTAGGATTTGAAATAGCTCAACTGGAATTTCATCACCTCCACTAGTTTTGTTCATAGTGATGCTTCCTAAAGTCCACTTGACTTTACATTCCAGGATGTCTGGCTTTAGCTGAGTGATCATACCATGATGATTATCTGGGCTGTGAAGATCTTTTTTGTATAGTTCTTCTGTGTATTCTTGCCACATCTTCTTAATATCTTCTGCTTCTGTTAGGTCCATATCATTCTGTCCTTTATTGTGTCCCTCTTTGCACATTTTTTGCAAAGAAAATTTTTGAAAATTTCCCTTAGTATCTCTGATTTTCTTGAAGAGATCTCTAGTCTTTCCCATTTTATTGTTCTCCTACATTTCTTTGCACTGATCACTGTGGAAGGCTTTCTTATCTTGCCTTGTTATTCTTTGGAACTCTGCATTCAATTGAGTTTATCTTTCCTTTTCTCCTTTGCTTTTTACTTCTGTTCTTTTCACAGATTTTTGTAACGCCTTCTCAGGCAGCCATTTTGCTTTTTTGCATTTCTTTTTCTTGAGGATGATCTTGACGCCTCTTTTAATAAACAAAGCCTATTAAGATGGAAATGTCTATAGAAAAATTATTAGTAATGCGTTTCCCTAATATGTCAACAGCACAGTGTGATAAATTTGTGGGAGTCTGAAATCTTTAAGTCTCACTTCAGAGTTTGAGTGATTATCAGTTAGTTAAAAATATAAACTCACAAAACAGAATTATGTCACAAGAAGGATTGTTTTTGCAGATTCAGAGAAAAAGACTAGAGATTTGTCTAATACATATATTTCTTACAATTTTAATGAATTTGAAACAAATATTGATTGTTTAGTGAAGAGTGACATCTTGCACATTGCATTTTAGTCACCAATAATTAATTTTAGTTTAATTTCAGTGAAAAGTAAAATTACCACTGATATATATATATATATACATATATATAT
>SJYC01016073.1:0-27353 GCA_006408675.1 Madoqua kirkii | reverse complement strand
AAGAGAGAGCGTCCATAGTTTCAGTTCAAAGCAACTGGTGGCAACAGGTTAGCATTTAAGGTAAATCAAAGTTTTTTTTTTTTTTTTTTTTAATGTCTATTATGTGTTAGGAGGAGAGAGAAAGAATGGCAGAAGAGTACAGAAAATTTACTGTGGTAGTGATCAGTGTCTCCAAGACAGGGTACTAATGGTTTGTTCTTTGTTAATTTCTACAGTAAAAACATTAGTGGAGTGACATGCATGTTATTTTAAAGCAAAAATATAATTTTCATTTTACAATTTAAGTAGCTTATTTTATATTCTTCATATTTCATCTCAATAACCTTTTTTTACAACAACAGTATATTTTTTTCCTCTGGCATTTACAGCATATCTGAATATTATACAGTACTATGGACAGTATTGTTCATAGTTTGAAGGAGTAGGAATACCAATACTGAATTCAGACCTACTCATCTCTAATTGTTAAGAAAGCCAAAGTGATATCCTGGAAACCTACAAGACAGCCATGACTGTGGATAAAAGGAAAAGCTTGTCTTTATTTTTTTTTAAATATACCTTTTAGTTTGCTGATCCACTGATATGCTTCAGTGCTTCTTTCTTTTTTATCTAAAAAAAGATCTACTTAAATTCTCAACCAGAAGATGTCATTCAAACCCCTTTTATCATTGAGTTGGGTAGGTTGAAATGATCTGTTGTAGCCCACTTTAAAATATGTGTTATTGTCTAGGCCAGAGAATTTTCCCCTCATTATCACCTCGTAAAACAACTATGAGAGGAGACTAGACTTCTTACCCTAATGCAGTTGTAATGAAGTGAAAGTTTTCTGGTTTGCTTTGGATTCTTCTTCATAGAATTTTGCAACCCAAGCCAGAACATACCTTGGCTCATGTATTACTGCATTTTTTTTTCCTTACCCAGAAATTAGAGGTTAGAGACTAGAGAGCTTAAATGAAAGCAAGGAATTTTTAAACAATTTGTGGTTAGTCATTTACTGTGAAAATTAATGAAAATCACTGTTAGGTTTCTAGAAATCATCTTTATACTGAGAGCTTTTAACAGTTTTAATATAAGCATTTTAGAAGGTACTAATGGAAGCTCTATTACCATCATTACTAATAGATTATCAAAATCAAAGAAACCGTATCCTTAAATATAAATATATTAATATAAGTTGGTGACGTTTTAGGAGACTATTGAAAAGAGACATTGCATATTTGAGTTGTAAAATCTATATACATCTTATTCTAAATTATACTCATTGAAAATCGTTACAGGTTTAAACCTCACTAGAGAATTCTAATTAGCAATAATGAAATTTTCATTGGTCTTATCTTAGAGTCATATCCACACCCCAGTCCAAAAACTCTTATGAGTTAATCATAATCTCTATTGACTGTTAACAAAGAAAACAAAATAGCTCCTAAAATGAGCCATGCTCCTCTACTTCAGGCACTGAGCAATTCCTGTAGTGCAGATTTTATAAACAAGCCCTTCACTATTCATGGAAAAATTCTGCTTCCTTAATAACTACCACATTATGAGCTGCTGAAGTCTTTCTTTAAAAACCACACAACCGCACACTAATGTAGCATATAAACTCTGATTTTTAGAGTTATTTCACAGAACAACTTGTACAATCGTGAATACACATACTTTTTTAATTTGTGAAATTTAAAGAAAGATTTTGCTGTACAAAATTAGGAAACAGCTTATTCTTTATTTTATCATTTCCATATCAATATTTGGGAAACAAATGGGAAAAGCAAAATAGAACAGTAGCCAAAAAAGGCGGGATATTTTCGCTTCACATGTTCTTGCTTTCTTTGGCAAAAATGCTGTAAGGGAATTTTCTTTTTGTCTCCCTGAGTAAATGCTATTTTGTCTTGGAAGATCCTTATAAGCTCTAAAAGAAGCTACATTGTCGATCTTCCTAACTTAAGTTTAAAAATAAGTACCTATTGTGTTTCAGTGTTGAATATAATGTTGATTGAATTAAGGCAACTTTAAACTTTGGTAAAAACTTGCAAAGACTATATATATATTTGAATACTGTCTTTCTAAGAAAAGAATTATTGTCTAAGTGTTAAATTCAATAAATTTCTAAATAAGTGGCAGATTTAATATTGGATCAGAATATTCTGCCTAATTTGGAAGAAAAAAAACTGAGAATAACAAATTATTCTTGCTGCTGGCATTATTAAGCTTTAAAAAGGAAAAGCAACAGTTGATAAAAATTGATATGATTGTTCATGGACCCATCCAGAAAGTGTTTGTTGCATAACATTTGTGAATGCTAGAGAATCTAAGAGTTCGGGAAAATGAAGCCATCCAAGATTAAGGACCTGGGCATGCATTCAAATGCAATCATATTTGAAGGGCCAGTGGTGGCAGCTTACTGGAGAGGTAAAAATTATAAAATACACTATTCAGTATGTAAAATAATTATTTTAAATAAATATGGTTGAATATTGGTAATTTCCTTTTGTTCAATCTTATGTATACACTTGAGGATAAAATTCTTATAAAGGATCTCTTTATTGGGTAAACGAAAAATCAGAGGGAGGCTGGTGCATTTGAGAAAGAAAAAGTTACAGAGCAGTGCTAATTTATGAACCACATTTTTGTGGGATATATCCACTTTAGTGTAGCGGTGGGAGTGAACCATTACAAAAAAAAAAATCATGAGCTAATTCCTACAATTCTTTTTATATTTTCATGAGACGATTATCTGATTTCATGGTTACTCTAAGCCAATCACTTATCCTTCATTTACTCAACAAAAGTTTGCTGAGGTTCCAGTGAGTATTAGGGCAAGTGGAAAGTACTAGAGATATATTAATGTTTTATCATACTCTGGTAAGTAACTCAAAAAGGAAATGGAAATAAAGGTATAGTATGTAAACACTATAAGGCACATATTAAACGCTCTCTCTCTCCCCTGGGGCTTCCCAAGTAGTGCAATAATAAAGAATCCCCTGCCAGTGCAAGAGACACAAGAGATGTGAGTTTTATCTCTGGGTGGGAAGGATGCCATGGAGTAGGACAGGAAATGGCAGCACCCCAGTATTCACACACATACACACATACCCTCTTTTGATTTCTCATGAGCTCAAAACCCTTCCCCTTGTAATAATAGCAAATTGATGTATTTTGTACCATAAATCTCTCTCTGTCTAAATCTGCTTACCTATTTGTTTGTACTGGTCTATCATTTTGGAATAAAGAAGAAAAGAAAGGAAGGGAGGAAATGAAAGAGGGAGAGAAAGAAAGAAAAGAAATGGTGCTAATAAATATGTTATTAAGTTCTAAGAATCTATTTGTTTTCTACTGTGGAAAAAAAAACAAACTACCATCTTGAATGATAGCCATATATAGTAGGAAAAATACAAAACTCAGAGTCATAGGGCCTGAATCACAGTTGTGAAATGTGGCCAATCATTTATCCTTCACAGGGTAGTTGTTACCAGGATGAGACGAGGTGACACCTTGCACTGTGGCTAGCACGTGGTAGATTTTCAGTAAATGCTTGAATCTGATTTTGTGATGCCTAGATTAAGGTAATTGTAGGAGGCCCTTGAGATTTAGTGCTGTTAGAATCACTGTTTGTGGCCTTCTCCACTTACCTACACACGATCTATTTACCTTGCTAAACTGGTTCCCAGTCATCAGAAGAATTGACAGCACTCCTAAATCTCCACTAAAATGATTCATTTCATCTCGGCTTTAGAACAAACACTCAAGACCTCTGGCAAGTGACTGTAGCCCTAGTGAATACCTCCCCTCACCAGGAGACCAGCCCAAACTGACTTGCTACCTCTTAGCCTCAGTCATCATTCCAAATTTCTTGGATGAAGAACCCAATTACTTAGTTAGGAGACTGATTTTCTGATTGATTGACAAAGGAACCAAACAATGTCTAACATAAAATAATTCATAATGAAAGTATATGTTAGCAACTAGTAGAGAAGTCACTGGTGTACTCATTATTATGCCTATATTACTAGTTTACTATTGCCTGGATCTAAGACTAAGTACCTTATTAAGCACACTGTCCTTTATAATCTAAGATGTAACACTTCCAGTCAAAGAAAAAAGTACAACTACATCAACATATATAAATATATATAAGATATATATTTATATATGTTTATATAAAATATACATATTATATATTTGTTATATAAAATATATTAAAATAAAAATATATAAAATATGAAAATATATTAAAATATATATAGAAAACCACAAAATCCCATGGGAACAGAAGACAACTAATTCTTCAGTGCTGATAAATAAGAGAATATTTAGATGCCAGGTGCCGTTTAGAGGCCTTTAGAAAAGTGATGCCTAGAGTGATTCGGGGAGCCTCTGCCTGTAAACTGCTAGAGCACAGAGCCTTGCATTAGAAGCAATCACCCATTTTTCTGTCAGCAGCTACTGGGATCTCCTACCATACTTCCCATCCCAGTTTTACATGGTCACTGCTGGAAATGCAAGGCTTCTCTTTGCCTTTTTTCTTGAAATCTAGTCTGAACGTCAACCTCCTCAGCTTCCTACAAACATCTTCTATTCTCAATTAATTTTTCCCTGTTTTTAGCTTCATCTTTGCCACCTCCATGATTTAACTGAAGGAAGATGTTTGTTAAGTCACTGCTCCTCTGACCTCCTTTTTCAGTGGGAGCAACTTGTTCACTACAACTCAGTAGTTAATTTCCAGAAGATGCACCAGTCCCTAGGGCTTCTTCAAGGCTCTAGATTTGTCATATAAAACCTCCTTTGAGGCCCATAATCTCAAATGGAGCACCCTCTCTCCCTCCTTATTGCTGCTGTCTGTCAGTCATTGAAAACTCTAATAAATCTTGGTTCAAAATCTTTCATTATAAAGTCCTAAATTTTGCAACTTCCCTTCCAGTTTTCTGACCACCTGTTTGGTTCTATCAACTTTCTGCAAGAAAGATGGAATAATACTCCACTGTGTATATGTACCACAGCTTTCTTATCCATTCATCTGCTGATGGACATCTAGGTTGCTTCCATGTCCTGGCTATTATAAACAGTGCTGCAATGAACATTGGGGTACACGTGTCTCTTTCAATTCTGATTTCCTCAGTGTGTATGCCCAGCAGTGCGAGACAGCAAAAGAGACACAGATGTATAGAACAGTCTCTTGGACTCTGTGGGAGAGGGAGAGGGTGAGAAGATTTGGAAGAATGGCTGGGTGGGGGCGGGAGGTGGGAGGGAGGTTCGAGATTGGGAACACGTGTACACCCGTGGCAGATTCGTGTTGACGTGTGACAAAACCATTACAATATTGTAAAGTAAAAAAAAAAAAAAAGAATAATATTAAAAAAAAGGAAAGATGGAATAATGACAGATAAAAAATTAGCATAAATAACTACATGCATATATGAGTCTTAATGCTAGAGGGGAGTTCCCTATAAAGACATAAAGCTTAACTCAAATAATCAAAATTTGATTCTGTGTCATGATGAAATGTAGAATGTCAAAAAACTCTCAGTGTTAGATTACTGTACAAATAGTTCCTCCTCTCCCCATGACTCCTAAAAATAACGGCCTTTGATTCTCCCTTATATTCAGTTCAGTCCCTTATATGACCTTTGCTTATATATTCATTAAATAACAGCAATGGCATTCATTATCCTCTTGCTATTTCACAACTGGTGAGCCATTTCTCTGGTGGTATGGGAACATGTCTGCACAGCATATCATAACTTTCACCCATTCACTGTGCCAGGTAAGGCCATTTAAAGCCAGCTTGTGGGAAAGCCAACAAATATATAACAAAGAGTTGTTCTTGCTTTTACAGATTATCTATTAAGAAAAAAAATGTTAACATTTAATTTTTTAAAAATGAAGTCAACAGTTCATGTTAAAACTCTGCTTCTTAATCAAAACTTCTTTCCTTCCTATTTTGCAAATTTTTTTTCATGAAAATCTTTTATGTCTATGCAGAATCCATTGATTCCATTATGTTCTTCCCATTTCTCAGTGTGCTTCATTTTTATTTTCCTTTTCTTTAACTCAATGAATGAGTTAAACTCATTCATTAAAAAGTAATGAACTTTTTAAAATAATTATTTCCTTGCAAATACCCTCAGTTTTCCACCCCATCTTCCTCCATTGCATATACCAATAAAAATTCTTATTCTGGATGAAAATTAGAAAATATTGTATTTGATCTCTCTCATAGAGAAGCCACTTCCTGTCTACTTAGTCAGATAGAAACAGGGGTTGAGGGGCTTTCATTTGAAAGACTGAGAGCTTCTACTCTTGTGCCTGCTTCCTGTTTTCCTTGTTCTATCTAAATGGCTTAGTGTCCCTCCTGTTGAAGTTACAAGTTCTGCTCCCTCAAGTAGTTATGTGTCATCTCAAAGTGGTTTCTTTTTTGTTGTTTGTTGTTCCAGTCTGGCTTTAGCATCTGCTCTTACTTTGCATGCTATCTCTCCTCTTTTTCTTTCAAGCACATCTGAGGGCAACTTTGGGGACAGTTCAGAGTACTTTGATTTTGGCAGGATTAATATAAATCTCATTTACATTCATGGCATTCTTTCCATTTTCTTTTACTTATGGGACAATGTTGGAAGCTGTATAAGCATTCCCCCAGCACCTTTACATTTTATCTTGTTTTTCAAGGAATTTCCAATGCATTCCTAAGTTAGCTTTTTAGCACTCAGGTTTTACTAAAAACAAAATTTTGTCAGAAATGTGTTATAAACATACATTTTTGTAATTTCCATTACCCACAAATATTTGAAAAATTGCATACTAATTTGAAACTTCCTTTTCTTAAATATTCAATTCCTTTGAATGTGCTTTATTATGATTTTGAAGCTATTAACTCTATTCATTAACACAGGTTAGCATTCCTTATCCTTGCCTCACATGATTCCATACTCCATTTGTTTTTCTGTCAGGTTTTGAAGTTTTCAGCTCATGTTAAGTGGACTCAAATGCAAATTTAAAAAAAAATTATGACTTTGCAGTTGTAAGTATTTCTGGGAGAAAAAAATAACCACAAAGCATTTAAAATGGTTACAGTCTAAATTCACGCTAACCAATCTTCAATTCAGTTCAGTTCAGTCACTCAGTCATGTCCAACTCTGCGACCCCATGAATCGCAGCTTGCCAGGCTTCCCTGTCCATCACTAACTCCCAGAGTCTACTCAAACTCATGTCCATCAAGTCGGTGATGCCGTCCAGCCATCTCATCCTTTGTCGTCCCCTTCTCCTCCTGCCCCCAATCAGAGCATCAGAGTCCCAGCATCAGAGTCTTTTCCAATGAGTCAACTCTTCGCATGAGGTGGCCAAAGTACTGTAGTTTCAGCTTTGGCATCATTCCTTCCAAAGAAATCCCAGGGCTGATCTCCTTCAGAATGGACTGGTTGGATGTCCTTGCAGTCCAAGGGACTCTCAAGAGTCTTCTCCAACACCACAGTTCAAAAGCATCAATTCTTCATCACTCAGCCTTCTTCACAGTCCAACTCTCACATCCGTACATGACCACAGGAAAAACCATAGCCTTGACTAGACGGACCTTTGTTGGCAAAGTAATGTCTCTGCTTTTTAATGTGCTATCTAGGTTGGTCGTAACTTTTCTTCCTAGGGGTAAGCGTCTTTTAATTTCATGGCTGCAGGCAGCATCTGCAGTGATTTTGGAGCCCCCAAAAATAAAGTCTGACACAGTTTCCCCATCTATTTCCCATGAAGTTGCTTCCTAAAAGCTACTCTATATACTGTCACTCACATTTTGCACATCAGCTGTTCCAGTCATCTTGCCTCAACATATACAATCAGGGCCCTGTATACATGGGCTCCCCATCCATGGATTCAAGCAACGTTGGATCAAAAATATTCAGAAAAAAGAAGAACAAAAACTTTTCAGAAAGTTCCAAAAAACAAAACTTATTTTACTGTGAATGCAATATTTACATAGCATTTACACTGTGTTAGATATTGCAGGTGGAGAAGGCAATGGCATCTCACTCCAGCACTCTTGCCTAGAAAATCCCATGGATGGAGGAGCCTGGTGGGGCGCAGTCTGTGGAGTCGCTAAGAGTCGGACACAATTGAGCGACTTCACTTTCACTTTTCACTTTCATGCATTGGAGAAGGAAATGGCAACTCACTCCAGTGTTCTTGCCTGGAGAATCCCAGGGATGGGGGAGCTTGGTGGGCTGCTGTCTATGGGGTCTCACAGAGTTGGCCAAGACTGAAGCAACTTAGCAGCAGCAGCAGCAGATATTACAGGGCTTCCCAGGTGGCACAGTGGTACAGAATCTGCCTTGCAATGCAAGAGACAGAAGATCCCCTGGGGTAGGAACTCACAACCCACTCCAGTATTCTTGCCTGGAATTTCATGGAAAGAGGAGCCTGACAGGCTATAGACCATGGGATCACAGAGAGTCAGACATGACTGAGCACAACAACAAGCACTAAGTATCACAAGTACTCTAGAAATGATTCAAAGCATGTGAGAGGATTGTGTAGGTTATATGTAAATATTACATGTTGTGTCAACACATAAGAGACTTGAGTATCTGAATTTCAGTATCTTCAGGGTGTCATGGAACCAGTCCCCTATTGAGAGATACTGAAGGACTACATACTATATCACATATCTTTGAACAGTTACCTTCAACTCCTAATGAACTGAAAATCTGGATGAGAATTAATCTCAAGTCTTCCCCTATTATGTAAATTCTCCTTGTATATAGTCAACATTAGTTTTGCTCTTTTTCTCCCAATAACAAAGTAAAAAACAAAACAAACAACAAAACACACTTCTTTTCAAGACAAGTCTTTATATTTGTGTTAATTATACCAGGATATTCTCTAGAGTTCTTCAACAATTATATCCTTTGTCTGTCGTATATGTTTATTCTACCCACATTTTTCCCATCAGTCTTCAAGAATTTCAGCTTTTCCTTATGCTAACACTTCCTATACCATGATTCCTCCTCAATCTATTCCCTGTTTCTAATTTTCTGGATTTCTATCAGCATAAATTAACAAGGTTGAAACTTTTCCTTTCAATTACTCCTCTCACCTGCCTTCTACAAATCTGAAATAACTGTACTGTCTTTCTAACTCTGATCTTTTTCCTTAATTTATCCTCTCATTTTTGCCTCCACGATACTCTCTTCCCTTACACATTTTAGTTTGGCAAATTTAAACAGTTGCCACTATTTCAACTTTCATTTTTGTGCCAAAGACTATCGAAACTCTATCTCTGGATGTGTCTCACTTCTCAATTCTCTGACTGGTGTTTTGGCAATATTATGAAATGTTTCTTATAGGAGATCTGGAGAACTTTCAAGCTCTACATGTCTTTCCTTCAAAACTGTTCCTCTTCCCTGTTCCAATTCTCAGACAAGATGGCAACCATTCTTTCTTTATTCATGCAATTAATTCCTTGAAACCATTGCTCTGTTTTTACACTATCTTTGCAATTATCCTTCAGTTTTCCAGTAGTATGTGTTAGGTCTTGATTATCACTTGCAAATAGTGTTATGTCTCTTCTTCGGCTAAAGCCTTAAATGATATGCTAAAAACAAGACCAAAACAGGATAAAAGTTAAAAAAAATTTAAGCAAAAGTCATTATTTCAACTGGGAATCTCACTTCATTCCTAAACTTCAAATTATTAACACTCTTACTATTTCAGAGAAACTTGAAAGTAACCTAATTATGACTCTTAATTTATTTTCCTATATAAAATACAGGTCAGCTACTTAAATACAATCATAATGACATCATTTTTTAAATGGCAGACAACACAAAAAAGCCTAATATACATCTTCTTGTTTCTTTCCCAAGGAAAATCTCTTTTCCTAAAACTTAATTTTCTTTATATAAGTTGACAAAAAATGGGTCTTTTAGCTCCTTCTTTCTTCTTCTTTCTTTCTCTTTCCCTTTATCCAGAGTTGAAAAGAAAGCATATATTTTTAGTAAGTTGCACTTCTAGTGAGAGAAGAAAGATTGAATTTTGTGAACACGTGGGTTGTTTTCCTGAGAGAGCAAGACGGACAAGGAGAAGTCTCAAACCCCTCTACACCCTCAACTTTCACATCTGTGTCCCATTGCAATTCTGTGGCTGAGTGCACCTCAAAATGTAGAACTTTCAGAAGAGGAGAAATTGCTGTAGTTCATCTGCTCAAGAAGGCTAAGAATTCTGAACCTGAGAGGTAAAAGTAGAAGTAGAATAAGAGCCAGGGAGAGCGAAATAATCATTTCACACTGAAAAGATGTCACGCACATGTCCCAGCATAAGTACCAATGGAGGAGCCAATCTAAGTGAAGAGCCACAGCAGTGATCCTGAGAGCTGGATTCCCCCCGAGATATTGCACGATATGTGAACTCAGCAGTGTGAACTGCAGTCATGGTTCAGAAAGTAAGTTTCTCTGTTTGGTCTATACTGGGGGGAAAGAGCTAGATACGAGAATGTCATTAATGGAAAAACTCTATTACTAATAAGTCTTTCTTCAGAACTCTTTTGACTAAGAATTCAAGTATCCAATAAAAGCCTCCAGTGACTAGGTTTTTCCCTAAAAAATGATAGTAAAATGGTCATCTTCTTTTAAAAAGTTATATTTTTTTGTACTTCTTAAAACCTGGTGGTGGTCCAGTTTGCCAGACTTCCACTGCTGGTAGGGGATGTCACAGAGGGCAAACTAAGTAATGTCTGCATCTGAAATCATCAGTGTAGCTGCTTGTCTTTCCCACACTGCAAATGGAACATGCTTTAATAACTTATTTATTCTTATATGTCACCCACAGTGTCTAGCACATTGTTTAGATAACAAATGAGCTCATACAAAATTATTTCACCTAATTATTTGAATTTTTCAAAATTCTAAAGATGAATTTATTCATAGTAATCACTGCAGAAATGAAATTCAAAATGTAAATTCCTGAAATATTGCAAAATATCTTCAAAATCTCACTTTCTATGGCATTGTATATTTCTATGTCACTGTGTATAGTGTTGAAACTTAAGATAGGAATGCTTGGGGGTGGGTGAGTGAATTTTATATGGCATTTTGTTGCTGCAGTATCTAAAAAAAGATAATTATACTGCTTTACTTTTACATACCCATCAAGTTCTTTAAATTGTCAGTTTCGTTGTTCAGTCACTAAGTCATATGTAACTCTTTGTGATCCCATGGACTGCAGCATAACAGGCTTCCCTGCCGTTTACTATCTCCTGGAGTTTGCTCAAACTTATGTTCATTGAGTCAGTTATGCCTACCAACCATCTCATCCTCTCTTACCCCTTTTTTTTTCCTCCCTCAATCTTTCCCAGCATCAGGGTCTTTTCCAAAGAGTTGGTTTTTTGCATCAGGTGGCCCAAGTATTGAAACTTCAGCTTCAGTATTGGTCTTTCCAATGAATATTCAGGGTTGATTTCCTTTAAGACTAACTAACTAATTTGATTTCCTTGCAGTCCAAGGGACTCATCCTAAGACAAGTAAAGATAAATAGAACTCAACATTATTTAGTTTATAAAATATAGCTATTTAGGAGAAGACTATATAAATATACACTGAATAGATATAAATGATTAAAAGAACTAAAATTAACTTTTTTATTCTATGTAAGGGCTTTCCAGGTGGCGCTAGTGGTAAAGACTCACCTGCCAATGCAAGAGATTAAGAGATGCGGGTTTGATCCCTGGCTCAGGAAGCTCCCTTGGAGGAGGGCATAGCAACCCACTCCAATATTCTTGCCTGGAGAATCCCGTGGACAGAGGAGCCTGGCAGGCTACTGTCCAGGAGGTAAAAAAGAGTCAGACACAACTGAAGTGACCGCACAGCATAGTACACATTCTGTGTAAATCCATTGACTTTCAAACCTCTGAACTTTTCAGTTTTCCAAATGTGGCTCTGAATGTGTCATTTCAATTACCACATATTTCTTGTTGATATTATTTTGACTTCATTTGCTACTGGGTTTATTCAATCATTTATTCAGCATATATTTTTTACTGTTTTTTTTTTCTTTTGTATAGGCCACATTATGGTGTGCATGCATTTTTGCTAAGTCTCTTCAGTCGTGTCCAAACTTTTGTGACCCTGTGAACTGTAGTCTGCCAGTTTCCTCTGTCCAGTGGGATTCTCCAGGCAATAATACTGGGGTGGATTGCCGTGCCCTCCTCCTAGGAATCTTCCTGACCCAGGGATTGAACCTGCGTCTGACATTTCCTGCATTGGCAGGCAGGTTCTTTTCTATTTGCACTCCTTGGGAAGCCCGTTAGGTGTATGTTACTAAATTTACAAATTTGGAAAGATACATTTTCTGCCCTTAGATATGACCTTTCTGGTTCGAGTCAGACATGCAGATAACTATAATGTGTTCACTACTCTACTGGAGGATGGCAGGATGCAATGAGCCAGCAGATGCCTGTGCCAGGCTGCTTAAGGCTGGGGATATATCACAGAGAAGTCCGCACCTGAACTGAGACACACGATGAGGAGGATTTTAACAAATTTATTCAAGGCAAACTATCACAAGGAAGAGTTATCCAGGTGAAATTCTACATAAGGTCTCCTCGCCAAGGAAGGGGGAAAATTAGGCTGAAAGGTGGCTGTCTATTCACTGGAAAGGCCATCTTCCCTGCAGCACAACTGGCTGAATCCAATAGAGGTCCTCTTGCTAATCCATTTGCTCAGAGCAAATGCCTTCTTCTAAACCATCTGCCCAGAGCAGGCATTTTGAAATCATGTATACAAGGCAACCTCTGTGCTACTGGAAACCATAGTCAACTCTTTTGAAAGAACATGGAAGGGCACGGAGACAGCAGAGACTGGTGGTGAATGAGAAATAGTAAGGGACAGAAGGACAATAAATGATATGAAATGCAGCAGCAAAGATGTAAAGGAATGCTGGAACTTAAAAATATCCATTCAGGACAGGATTAGAGACACAGATGTAGAGAATGGAATTGTGGACACAACGGTGAAGGAAGGAGAGGATGTGGTGAATTGACAGAATAGCATTGAAACGCATACATTACCATGTGTAAAATAGAGAGCTAAGTGGGAAGTTGCTGTATAACACAAGGAGCTCAGCTCAGTGCTCTGTGATGACCTAGAGACGTAGGATGGGGAGCAGACTGGGAAGGAGATTCATGAGGGAAGGAATGTATGTATACTTATGACTGATCCACGTTATTGTACAACAGAAACCAACACAACATTGTAAAGCATTATCCTCCAACTAAAGATAAATTTTAAAATGGAAAAGCACAAAAATGAAATATTCATTGTATTTGGCAAAGAGTTGTGATTGATGGACGTAACTAGCAGAGTGGTGAGGGGTAAAACTGGTTGCAGCATATAGTGAAGCGGTCATAGTGAGGAATTAAGAGACAGTAAATACAGAGAGAAAGGGAGAGAGGGAGAAAGAGAGAGAGTACTTCAGGGGAAAGGCTCAGTGAATACTTATGTTCAGATACACTTGTGTGACAGTCACTCAGTTCAAGACATAAAAAATTTCCAGCTCCTCAGAAGGTTCTATTGTGTCTCTATTCAGTCATAACCACCTGCCTCAAGAAGACAACCACTATACTGTTCTCTATCATCATGGGTTATATTTGCTTGTTTTTCAGCCTCATACAAATGGTATCATATAAAACATACTGTTTTTTATCTAGCTTCTTTCTCTCAAGCATTGAGTGCAAAATTCACTCCTGTTGTTGAATGTAACTATAATTTGCTGTTTTGCATTTTATTGTATTCAATTGTATGAATATATTTGAAAACGTATAATCACTTTTTTAGTCCTGTTGGTGAAAAGTTCTTCATTGTTAAAGTGACGATCAGTTTTCAGTTATTACAATCTTTGCTACTATTAACATTCTTGTGCATATATTTTTGGGAGTTGTGTGCCTATTTCTCTTGGGTACATTTCTAAAAAATGGAAGTGAAGTTCTGTCCGACTCTTTGTGACCCCATGAACTGTAGCCTACCAGGCTTCTCATTCATGGGGTTTTCCAGGAAAGAGTACCAGAGTGGGTTGCAAATATTACCTTACAATATTACAAATACTACAATATTACAAATATTACAATATTATCTTCTCCAGGCAATACTTCCAACCCAGGGATTGAACCTGGGTTTCCCACATTTTGGGCAGACACTCTGCCCTCTGAGCCACCAGGGATGGCTTATGTCTAAAAAAGAAACTGTTAAATCATCCTGTAGACATACATTTGACATTAATAGAAAAGCATAAAGTTTTCTAAAGTTGCACTAATTTACATTCTGTCAATAAGACAGTTGCTCTGTATCTTTGCCAGCATTTACTGTTTTCCACCTTTTCCATTTTAGCCAGTCTGGCAGTTATATATTCTAATTCACTGTAATTTTAATTTGCATCTTTCTGAAGCCTAATTATTTTAGCATTCTTTTGTGAAATGCACAGTCAAATCTTTTGATCATTTTTTAAACTTGGTTTTCTGTCTTTTTGTTGGTTTGTTCAAGTTCTGTATGTGTTCTGAGTGTCTTTTTCAACATGTCTAGCATAAATATTTTTTTCCATAACATGACTTATCTATCACTTAATGGTGTTTTTAAGAGGAGTAATTTTAATTTTACTTTTAACAAAGTTCAAATTATTAATACTCTTGTGTAATATTTACTATATTTTGCCCAGTTCAAGATTATGGAGATATTTGCCATTTTTTTCTAGACGCTTCATTGTTTTGCTTTCTACATAGAAGTCTACAATCCATCTGCGATTGACTTTTGTTCATAATATCATTTATGGATTGTGTTTTTCCCATATAGAAATCTCAAGGAAACAACATCATTTATAGAAAAGTCCTTCACAGCTGTTTTGCAGATGGCAGTATGTGAATATATCTGTTTCACATTGTATATGTTGATTTCTTTGTCTTTTTGTCTATTCTTTCAGTCATTGGCATTTAACTGTATTATTGATATTTATTCAATTTACATTTCATGTAAGTACAGTGACTTAAAAATCTTTTCTTTCTTATTTTCCTTTCCTCCTCTTGTTATTTTGTCCTTTATTATTTCTCCTTTATTTATTACTTTAGGATTATTCCAAGATCTTTTATTTTATTTTTCTCTTTTTCCAGTTTCTTGTTGAAATTTTATTAAATATTATCTTAGTTGGTACTAGATAAGTTATAACATGCATGGTGTGTATCATGTGAATGCTTTGTTACTTTTTATTGCCAAATAATGTTTCATTTCTGCAGTTCCCTCCTCAGTAGGGTTTTTCTCCTTCAGTACTAGCTACTTCTGCAGCCCCTAACTAACATTTTTCTCTTCAGCACAGAGAATCTGCCTCCTTTCAGAGTAATTTTATTCTTCTACAACAAAAAGTGGTGAATTACCCCTGGTAAAAAGCAGATGTTAGTGGAAAAACTGACTTCTGTGTACCCTCTTCCTTTCAAAATTATGGTTCCTCAAATTTTCCTTGTATTAGTACTATAATGTTTCTAAACAGTTTATGTATTTTGTTTGATTTTCGTGGTGTGTCTAGTGGAAAATTAGTCGGAATGAATAACACTATTAAAGCTTAAACCGGAAATTAATCTTTCTATAAGTTTGATTAAAAAACAGAGTTGTATAAAGATAGCTAGAGAGGAGAGTGGGTTGGAATGTGTGTGAAGGTGAACGATATGTCAGCATGCTTGTGTACTAAAAGATTAGGTGGACAATGAAAGGTCAAGGACTCAGGAATCGAGAGCTCATGGGAATAAATTAGCATTGCATTAGAGGAGAAGCTTTGTATAGGAAGAATTCCTGAGATTGGTGCCAATGCTAATAGGTATACAAACGGAAGGGAAGAAAATTGAGGTAGTTCATGTAACCTCCATTTTCTATGTGAAATAAAAATAAAAGTCATTGTTTTGAGTAGGAGAGGAGTGGGAAACAAAAGAAGTCTCAGAATAATAATGAAGCTATAAAATAAATGCTGGGATGATTACAGAGGAAGCTGGCCAGAGACATTTAGCAGAATTTCTGGGCTGTTTTACTCTTGCTTGGAAAAGCCCATGGATGGAAGAGCCTGGTAGGCTGCAGTCCATGGGGTCACTAAGAGTCAGACACGACTGAGTGACTTCACTTTCACTTTTCACTTTCCTGCGTTGGAGAAGGAAATGGCAACCCATCCACTGTTCTTACCTGGAGAATCCCAGGTCTGGGGGATCCTGGTGTGCTGCTGTCTATGGGGTCGCACAGAGTCGGACGACTTAGCAGCAGCAGCTGGGCTGTTTTGAAAGGCAAGCCAAACATCAGGCAGATGTTATATTTTACATCTCGAATTTAAGAGGCACCTCTTGGGTCAAAGAAAGCACTTTTACCTCCTTTGTCTTATCTTGAACCTAAGCTATGGTCATATGGGAATCTATCATGAGAACTTTATGCACTGGGACCTATAGGTTCTATTTCTTGAGAGTTATTTACTGGAAATTCTGTGAGTTAGATTCATGATGTAGCTAGAAGATACAGAGAACAATGGCCATGTTACTGTCCCCTTTGGGCCATGTAAATTCACAATATTGATTTCTTATAAAGGAACATGTTGGATTTAGTCTCAGTATATCATCCTTTTGGATTCCCTGATGGCTCAGATGGTAAAGAATATGCCTGCAATATAGAAGACCTGGATTTGATCACTGGGTTGTGAAGATTCCCTGGAGAAGTGAATGGCCACCCACTCTGTATTCCTTCCTGGAGAGTTCTATGGACAGAGGAGCCTGTGAGCTACAGTCCATAGGATCACGAAGAGTCAAACATGACAGAAGCAACTTAGCACACACCTATCATCATTAAAGGAAGAATGTTACACAGTGACACAGTAATCCATTAGAGTACCACTTTCCTCAGACCTTCCCATCACATTACACCCACAAGAGCCCAGCCAGTCTTTATTGATATAACTCCTTTAAGTTTATTATATCAGAAGTAGAAGATTAAATCTGATCATTAAAGCATTTTTCTAATTATCATGAGCTCAGTGACTTTATCCTGCTTATCAAGATAATGTTTAGAAATTATAGAAACCAAACTATCATGCTGGCAATGTCTTACTAACCAATACAATACTATATTTTCTTCACCAAGAATAGCGTTAAACTAACACTAGCTCAATATGATTCTTTCTCTACACATGAGGATTTAGTCACAGACATTGTTGCATAACAAATACAAAATATATCAAAAGCCAGTGAATTAAAGGAACAGTCATCTAATATTGTTCACGTCTGTGGGCAGCTGGGGTCAGTTAACTATCATGCTGGCAATGTCTTACTAACCAATACAATACTATATTTTCTTCACCAAGAATAGCGTTAAACTAACACTAGCTCAATATGATTCTTTCTCTACACATGAGGATTTAGTCACAGACATTGTTGCATAACAAATACAAAATATATCAAAAGCCAGTGAATTAAAGGAACAGTCATCTAATATTGTTCACGTCTGTGGGCCAGCTGGGGTCAGTTGCAATTCAATCCTTGGTTTGGGAAGATATCCTGGAGAAGTACAGGGCTACCCACTCCATATTCCTGCCTGGAGAATCCCATGGACAGAGGAGCTTGGTGGGCTACAGTCCATGGGGTTCCAAAGAGTTGTACATGACTGAGCGACTAAGCACAACATAGCGCATGTCCATCGAGACAACTTTACTCAGCACCCTCTGTAATCAACAGGCTACCAAAGGTATATTCTCCTTCTGCAGTGACAACAGTGCAAGTCAGGAAGCAGAGAGAATGTGTGAACTTGACTCAGGCATGAAACTAGCAAACTATCACTTGTGCCTGTTTATCATTGGCCAAAACAAGTCACATCTCCAAACTCAAAGTCAAGGAACAGAAAGGTAGCTATTGGATTGTAAATTGTCAGCGAATGTTTAACAACAACAACAAATATTCCAACTGATTTCTGGCCATTTCGAGATAAATTCTAGCCCTCCTAATATTCAACAACAGACAAAACACTTATTACATGAGTATGAATTAGATGACAAAACTTTACAAAAGGCCCAATAAACAGCTAGAAAAATTACTTGCTTATGAAAATGTGCATCAAGAATGTCAAAGAGCTGTCACTATAATTTGTAAGACTGGGACTATTATTGATTATTTAAAGGCTTATCACAATCTAGGATCAAAAACTCAAAAGATATAAATGCTAGCTGAAACAGTGGCTACTACCTTTTTTAAAACATAGATACTTTACATGTAGAAATAAAGACCATTTAAAAAGGGACTACCTTAAAAAGCCTAATAAGAAACCTCCAAATATTCACCCTCACTGCCATAGAAGAATACATTGAACCAAAAATTGTAAATCTAAATTTGACATTGAACAAAAAATACCTATTCCAAAATACTCCAAACAGGGGACCCCCTAAGTCCCATACAACAAAAACTAGGGGTAAATTCTATGTTTTCACTCAAAGCCTCAACATCCGACAGTGCTACCGTGAATATACCAGCCCTAAATAATTTTTTCCTTTACCCTCAAACAGTCCCTTCTAAAATATGTACTAGACTTTTTAGACCCCTGCCCCCACAAAACTTCAGTCTTCTATTTGGCCAATCTAGTTTGGCTTCTAAAAAAATTACTGTCCACCTTGAAATAATTGATTTAAATTACAAAAAAAAAAGATTCAAATTATGATGTCACTTCCAATTCTATGACAATTCAAAAAGGAAGACAAATTCCTTAATTACTTCTTTCGCCTTACATTTTTATTAACTCCTCTAATAATGTACAGACAAATGGATTCAACAATACAGATCAAAAACAATCTTTATAGACATCAGTTCAGTGTCTGACTCTGCGACCCCATGAACCACAGCACATCAGGCCTCCCTGTCCATCACCAACTCCCGGAGTTCACTCAGACCCACGTCCATCGAGTCACCGATGCCATTCATGCATCTCATCCTCTGTCGTCCCCTTCTCCTGACCCAATCCTTCCCAGCATCAGAGTCTTTTCCAGTGAGTCAACTCTTCTCATGAGGTGGCCAAAGTACTGGAGTTTCAGCTTCAGCATCATTCCCTCCAAAGAAATCCCAGGGCTGATCTCCTTCAGAATGGACTGGTTGTATCTCCTTGCAGTCCAAGGGACTCTCAAGAGTCTTCTCCAACACCACAGTTCAAAAGCATCAATTCTTCAGTGCTCAGCTTTCTTCATAGTCCAACTCTCACATCCATACATGACCACAGGAAAAACCATAGCCTTGGCTAGACACACCATTGTTGGCAAAGTAATGTCTGCTTTTGAATATACTATCTAGGTTGGTCATAACTTTTCTTCCAAGGAATAAGTGTCTTCATTGGTATCTAAATATACCCAACCAAGTATAAATATCAAAATTAATGATAAAAGATTTTCTGTTCTCCTTGATACTAGATCTGATATTATTATTTTCCAAACACTTATGGCCCAAATCCTGGCCTATACAAAAAAATCTCTTACCAAATTACCAAAATTTCCCAAACCAAAGTACCAAAAATTTATCAAAATATTCAGATCTACCCATATAAAAGACCAAAAGGCCAGCCTACAACATTAAGGACTTTTATGATAAATACACCCCTAATCATTGGAAAAGATTCTGATGCTGGGAGGGATTGGGGGCAGGAGGAGAAGGGGATGACAGAGGATGAGATGGCTGGATGGCATCACTGATTCAATGGAAGTGAGTCTGAATGAACTCCAGGAGTTGGTGATGGACAGGGAGGCCTGGTGTGCTGCGATTCATGGGGTCGCAAAGAGATGGACATGACTGAGTGACTGAACTGAACTGAAATCTAATAAAAAGAGACTTACTTATACAATGACAAACTCAGATATACATTCCACATTTTTCCTAAGGAACACTGCATTTAACAAACAAACCAATTATTAAAATAACTTTAAAAAATGATGAGCCTATTTAGACAGAACAGTAGCCCCTTATTTAAAAAAATTACAAGCTACTGAAAACCTTATAGACACACAAAATTAAAACATATTGAAAAAAATATGTTGGAACTCTCCTATTTTTGTTATTTAAAAAAAAAAAATGCTGCTGCTGCTAAGTCGCTTCAGTCATGTCCGACTCTGTGCGACCCCATAGACGGCTGCCCACCAGGCTCCCCCATTCCTGGGATTCTCCAGGCAAGAACACTGGAGTGGGTTGCCATTTCCTTCCCCAATGCATGAAAGTGAAAAGTGAAAGTGAAGTCCTGTCAGACTCTTAGCAACCCCATGGACTGCAGCCCACCAGGCTCTTCTGTCCATGGGATTTTCCAGACAAGAGGACTGGAGTGGGGTGCCATTGCTTTCTCAAAAAAAAAAAAAATAGTATCTCTTAACAGACCTTAAAAATTTGATACATCTATAGAACCTATAAATACATTACAACCAAAGATCCCATCACTTACTATTATTCCTCAAAACTGACACATTATTTCCAATCTATTTCCATCTCATCTGTGATGAGGCCATGGCAAAATATTATGAATCAAGGAGTGAAAAATAAGGTGAATAGTCAAACCTGCCACACATACTGGTGTTCTTTCCCTACCTTCCCTGCCAATTTCTTATACAAGTCCCTGGAAAAGAGCTTCTAGGAAGTTACTCATCCTTTTTGTATATGGATAAAATAAGTTATTTTTTGGAGAGGAGAGGCAGGAGCAGGTGGTGTTTATTAAATGGACAATCTGAAGCAAAGTGTGTCTCTAGCATAGACTCACATTACTTTATGAATCACATTACTTTCAACTAAATCTACATGACTTTGTATCTATGAGTAAAGGAAAAACAACAGAGAAGAGAATTAACTGTATAATTAGAAAGACATGGAGTACAGACCAAGCTTCATCACTTTTCAGCTGACAAATGTACAAGTTAGCCTTTGTAAGTCTTCCTTATTGTGAAAGGAGCGTATTTCTATTGTTAATTAGAGAATATTTATCTAATTAATATAATTAGGTCTTACCTCTATATATGAGGTTGTTGAAACAAATGTAGTAACATACACATGTCAGGCACAGAATCAATGATCAAGAATGAGAGCTATTATGATATCCTTTAAAGCTGTCACAAAATGTGGAGATACTGGAGTCGTGAATAAATAAATCACTCTTGCAATGAGAGTGAGAATATCTTCAAAGAGGTAATGATATTTGAGATGATTGTTGAAGGATTTTGTTAGCCAATGAAATAATTAAAGGTAATCAAGGGATTAATCATTGCTAGATTAAATGAATGAGAATGAATAAACTTCTGAGGAATTTTTACATGTCCTAAGCTCCTGCTCATGAAGTATGGTATGTATAACCGTATCACTCTATCCAATGCCTTGTGACATGGCAAGTGGAGTCTTTAGTTGCAGCATAGCATGTGGGCTCTTATTTGAGCCATGAAAGATCTAGTTCCCTAACAAAGGATCAAACCCTGGCCCTCTGCATTGGGAACACAGAGTCTTAACCACTCACTATCAGGCAATTGAAATCATGGTCTACAAAGTATGTTTAAGTCTGACAGGGGCATGATACTTGGGTCCTCGGTAACTGTCAAAGCTAATAAAATGTTCAGTGACTAGAAAATGAAATGCAGCCATAAATAGTATTCATTAAATTAAACTACAGAGTAAATTTCCTCAAATGCTATTGTACTATAGGTTTATAGAAAATTATATGTACTATATAGATAGGCACACATTTTTTTTGCTAAAGAAACAGTGATTTAAGTTGTAAACCATGAAAATGTTAAGTTACAATAAAAGGCCACTTTCAACTTTGCCATTTAGAGGCTCACTTATTGTTCATAACTCTTATAACTGAAGCTTTATTATATTATCCTGCTGCACAGCGTGATTTCCTGTTATTTGTCTAATGTTTTTTAAAGAACAGTAATTTAATAACTATAGTGATATTCATCCTCAGCTCCCAACAAATGTGCTATTTCATGAAGACTGTTTATAAAACAGAGTCACAGTCGATGTATATTCTAGGCTTGCAGGCTTGCCTTTAGGTGACTGAAAACATCACGAAGCAGAAAAAATAATAATAATAATCCTAAGACTCTGTGATGTTACTTTAAAAAAGAAAAAAACTTGAAATTTTAGGGCATTACCATTTTATTTCTCTTGTAAGCACTTTCAGTTTATATTTGCTCCTAAGAAAATTGATTTTACTCCTTTCTCATAGAAAAGTCTGAACTGTGTATTTCAGTTCCAGGGAAACATTGTTAAGTTTTATTGTCTACACAACACAAATATACTAGCACTATATTGCTCAACCAAAAACAAACACAAACTCTGAAACTCTAAATGACATAGGCATTGTTTTGTTTCATATTATTAAAAATATAGATCAATTAGAATTTTTATAGAAAAATCTGAGATGTTTATCCATTTCAGCTCTTTCAGTGAATTTGATGGATTTAAATAAGCTTTTAACTTAGTAGGGTATGTATGAGAAGAGATATAAATTAATGTTTTATATAAACCTTACCTTTACTTATATATATATATACACAACCTGAATATGAAGCCCAAGTGATAGCTAACAGAAATACATGTCAGAAGGCTAAAATGACACAATAGTTACATATTTTTTAATGTCCTTTTTAATCCTAAGGAGCAAAATTTCATATTTAGGGTGTGTTTTGTTCAGCCACTTAATATCTTGAATAATCTAGACACTTTGTATAACCTAGGGCTGTTAGTTCCCAAGATCTCCGTTCCTGGGATTCTCCAGGCGAGAACACTAGAGTGGGTCCCCATATCCTTCTCTGATGCATGAAAGTGAAAAGTGAAAGTGAAGTCGCTCAGTTGTGTCCTAGATTTTTCTAAATACATTAAATAACTATTTTAATATCAAGTCATTTCAGATATTAAAAAAAGAAAGAGAAAGTTTATTCAAATGAATTGTTTATCCTAAAGCCAAAGGAAAAAATCACATTTTTAAAATACCAAAATTTCTTCTTCAATGATTAGAATTCAGACATTTATTTATTATAGCTTATTTTAAGATTATTTTATAGTTCTAGTTGATTGAATCTTACTTTGAATGAGTTTCAGAAAAGAATTCATGATATTTAGCTGAACTAAGGTACTTTAAAGTTCACATTTTGAGTCTTCATATCTATCATTCAGGAACCATTTTATTTTGCAGAGTCCAGTGTGGTGGCTACAACTTCAAATCTTTTTTTTTTTTAATTAGAGTATAATTATTTTACAATGCTGTGTTAGTTTCAACAGTGCAACAGAGTGAATCAGCTGTATGTATACATATATCCTCTCTTTTTTGGATTTCCTTCCCATTTAGGTCCACACAGGGCACTGAGTAGAGTTCCCTCTGCTATACAGTTGGCTCTCATTAGTTACCTATTTTATGAAAGTGAAAGTCACTCAGTACTGTCCAACTCTTTGAGACCCCATGGGCTATATATATACAGTTCATGGAATTCTCCAGGCCAGAATACTGGAGTGGGTAACTGTTCCCTTCTCCAGGGGATCTTCCCAATCCAGGGATCAAAGCCAGATCTCCTGCATTGCAGGCAGATGCTTTTCTGTCTAAGCCACCAGGAAAGGCCAAAGGATGATACACTGAGATGAAATCCAACATATTCCTTTATGAGGAACCAATACTGTGAAGTTACATGGCCCGAATGGGACTCTTTACCAGCTGAGCCACCAAGGAAGCCTTATCTATTTTATACAAAGTATCAAATCTTTTAAGATATATTTTCATGTTTACTTTGGATGGTTAAGTCTTTGTCTACTTTTGTTTTTGTAAAATCGATATGCAAACTTTTTAAAGTTACATTATTCTATCCTGTGAACACATATAACCAGGCAGCAGGACGTACTCGTTCAGGTCATTACTAAAGAACACGAAACAACATTCCTATGCTTGCCAGTGCTCTCTCCCTTCCTGAGGAGCGCTTGTTCCAGTATTCCCTTTGAAGTGCCGGGCATTAGTTGGAGTTGTGGTTTCCGTGGCCTTCACTTGCTGGTAGTGACCAATAGCAGAACAAAAATCAATCTCTGTCAGGCTTGTAATTGAGCACTTCCCTAATTTATGAGACAGCTTTCCCATTAACAACAAAATCTTGAGAATTAAATAAAAACAGACCTTCACAAGTGCTGCAGCCTAGGTGAACGAGGGATAAACATTGATAGATGCGCATGTCTTGTGCAAGCCTGACTTTGAAAAATTCTGTGTCAGAGTTTCAGGTCACATTTTGACAACAATTAGGAACACTGAAATAAATAGTTGGCAATTCTTCTTTGTTATGACAGGGAATGTGAAGCCATCTTTACCATGGAAAAGCCTATTTTATGAATATGAATGATATTACTGCAGTGCTCAACCATCTTGCCGTGACTGGGACTCTATGGGCACTTCTATTATAAACTAGAGTAAAATTCTTTTGAAGATTTGAAAAGTTTGGTTAAGCTGTTTTTGCTTGATTATTTGTAAAATTCCTGTGCCACTGCAATTCCATGCTTTATACAGAACACACAAGATAGCTTTAAAAAAGTTAAATGTCTAGTATTTTTAGTATGAAAAAGCTACCTATAATGCTTTGTGAAATGTTCTGACAAAATCTAAATGACTCAAGAGTACTGGCTAAATGCTGTCTTTAAAGTTTATTGCAATTTTATCTAACTTACAAACTTCCAGGATTGAACTTTTGGTAGTATAATCATGAGTTAATTTCTTAATTTTAAAATTATATGCATTGATATTTGAAAATATCTAGTGAATAGATCTGAAACAAGAAAGAATGACATATTATAGGCTAGAAGGCTTCTCGGGTGGCACGAGTGGTAAAGAACCTATCTGCAATTGCAGGAGATGTAAGAGTCTTAAGTTTAATCTCTGGGTTGGGAAGATCCCTTGGAAAAGGCAATGACAACCCACTCCAGTATTCTTGCCTGGAGAATCCCATGGTCAGAGGAGCCTGGTGGGCTACAGTCCTTGGAGTTGCAAGAGCTGGACATGACTTAGTGGCTAAGTCACCACCATCTCATAGTTGGAATGCAGCTAAGCCAAGAAATACTAAGAGCATCTAAAATAGATATCATAAAGAATACAAATTAAAACACTTGCATTTTACTTGTAACAGAGTCATTAGAATGGCCACTGAGATTTTAATTAATTTTTGATCTTGTGTTGACCTGATATATGTTACTTGATTTCCTAGTGTATAATAAATTAAAAGAAATAAATAAGAATGAGGAAAAGAAAAAGATATTGCTCTAGGCATGTACACTGAAAATAGCCTCCTGTGGAAAGAAGATTGTAGGATAGGTAAATAAACATATAAACCAATCATTTGATTAATCCATCAGCTATGACGGCTTGAAGCTATTTAGTATACAGTCAATTATCTACTTATGTTTCAAAACATAGCTCCAAAATATAATGTGCTATATGCTCAGCTGCGAAATTGTGTTCAACTTTTTTGTAGCCCTCCTGGACTATAGTCTGCCAGACTTCTCTGTCCATGGGACTTTCCAGGCAAGAATACTACAGTGCGTTGCTGTACCCTTCTCCAGGATATCTTTGCAACCTAGGGACCAACCCACAGCTCCCGTGTCTCCTGCATTGTCAGGCAGATTCTCTACCTTTGCACCACATTTTGTGCTGTTGTTGTTCAGTCACTAAATCATGTCCAGCTCCTTGTGACCCCATGGACTGCGGCATGCCAGGCTTCCTTGTTCTGCACCATCTCCTGGAATTTGCTCAAACTCGTTTCCATTGAGTCGATGATGCCATCTAGTCAGCTCATACTCTGTAGCCCCCTTCTCCTCCTGCCCTCAATCTTTCCCAGCATCAGGGTCTTTTCCAATATATTGGCTCTTCACATCAGGTGGCTAAGGTATTGGAGCTTCAGCTTCATCATCAGTCCTTCCAATGAACATCAGGGTTGATGAGCCACCTGGCAAGCTCCCAAAATATCATAGCCTTCCATTAAAACATATCAGAGGATATGTTCTAAGACCCCCAGTGGATGCCTGAAACCACCGATAGTACTCAATACTATATATATATGTATACATATATATATATATACATACACATTATTTTCTATTCATAATATACCTAAAAAAACCTTAATTGAAAAACTAAGCACTGAATGAGAATAATAACTAATGACAAAATAGAACAATTATAACAATATGCTAAATAAAAGTTGTATGGTCTTTGTATCTCAAAATATCTTATTGCACACATGAAAATGCCTTTTCTGTCTTAACGAAGCACTCATTGTCCAGGATGTTTGTAACTTTTGCAGTTTGGATGGTAGAGCAAAACTTGCACAGATTTCTTTTTCTTTCTTCACAATTTCATGAATAGATGATTTGTTCTTACTGAAGATTTTTGCAACCTCAGCATACAGTTCTCTCCCTTCCCATCTAGGTCAAGAACTTTCACCTTTTCACTTAAAAGCAGTGTTTTTTGACTTCTCTTTGGCATATCTGCATTTCCAGCATCACTACTCTTGCGTTTTGAGGGCCATTTTTAAGTAAAATCAGAGTAACAAAAACATGCACGGCACTATCTCCTCCATGGATCTGATAACCTAGAAGGCTAAGTGACTGATGGGGAGGGATATGCTGAGAAAAGGGATGATTCATATCCAAGACGAGAAAGAGCCAGAGAACATGAGTTTTCATCTTGCTACTCAGAAAAAAAGCTACAATTTAAAACTTATGAATTTATTTGGAGATTTTCCCTTTTAATATTTTTGGATTTTAGTTGACCTGAAACTGGGGAAAGTAAAACTGCAGATAAAGGGGACATTAACGTAACATCCCTTTTAAAGCCTTTCTTGACTCTTTCCAGAACTGTCACCATCTCCTCTGGGCTTTACATCTCTCAATATTTTTAACTTACCTCCACTATAGCATTTATAACACTTTTCACTTTTCTAGGCTGTAAGCTTTGTACACAAGGGATTTTTTAATCTTTTCCCATTTTATGCTTAACGCATATAAAAATAGGTGTAATAGATGAAACAAATCCCATTTCAGTAACATTAAACGAAATCTTGTATTATAGTAGGGGGAAGTATAATAACTGACAAGGTACAACCAATTTATTATTGAATGTTCAGATTATAACTTCATTTTCTTAGGGAAATACATTTTACATTATCAGAGAGGTTTATTTATCTACATATATATTGTGGATGGTAAAATGATATATATATTTTATATATAAATTACAAATCATGTGTAATATGATACTATCATGTTCTTATGCCTGTCTCTTATACACATCTAGATGTGTATAAGAGACAGCTATACATGGACATCACCAGATGGTCAACACCGA
>SJYC01016072.1:0-12150 GCA_006408675.1 Madoqua kirkii | reverse complement strand
TTTTTTTTTTTTTTTGCTCTGATGACTGAGATTGACCTATCTTCATTCAGCACATGACCTTGTCCTCTCTAATCAAACTTAATTTATCTGCATGATCTTTGCATTTCTAACTACTAAGTAGCACACAGAAAGAAGAGTAGAGAGCCATGAGCAAGCTAGTATTCAGGAGGAAATTCTGAAAATATTGTAGATTTTTCTTTCAGACAAAGTTCTGAGATCTGAATGTCATAACATTTTTCAATAATTAATGAAATCAGCTGTGTGCAACTGAAACTTCCTGTACTGACATCATAGATAATCTGCAGGTTACATAAGTTGTCCAAAGAGGTATACATGCAAGACGACTGTACAGGATACTCTTTTTCAACATGAAAACCTTTCTTAGGTCTTGTAGTAAGATTTTTACTTTTTCCGCTAGTGAAAGCAACCCCTGAGATTTGAAAATACTCAAACACTTGAATTACACATATATTCGATTGTACTAGAAACAACGGCATGATTTTCTTCCTTCAGAAAGCCAGCAGGACATCTTGGAAGCCTGTCTCTTATACACATCTAGATGTGTATAAGAGACAGATATGATACTATCATGTTCTTATGCTGTTAAGTATGAAATATAAAAATAATTCCAGTGTCAAAGTGATTGTTATATGAATTTCACTTTCCCATAGCCTAATTTGAGTTTGCATGGTATAAATATAGACAAGGAAAATTCAAAGATCATGAATTAACCATACCACAAATTTCATTTTGAATCTTTCACATCATCTTCCAATTCTTCTAAGAATGGTCAGAGAAAACAGATATAATCTAGCAGGAGAGTTTTGGTATTTTCTAAATTCCATACTGATTTCAAAGATCTGAGGACACAATTCCTCAGTAAAATGTTAATTTATGAGACATTATTACTTAATATTTCAAATGCACATTCATAAATTGAATGAGTCATCCATGGCCAGATCACCTAACTTGCAATTAACCATGATACTTTTTTAGACAAGACAACTTCATACTTTTAAATCTGTGAAAACACAAACCAATCTTCTATCAGTCAATTGTTGGAAATCTTCTGTATATTTTAAATTGTGCAAAATTAGCAAAATTGTCCTACACAGACAATGTCTCTTTCTTTACATACTATGCTATCATATTTAGAAAGAGAAGTCTATTGTGAATATCTCAGTAAAAGATACCCTCGATGGTATCTTTCTATTTAAGAACTAGTGTTTCTGTCAAATCTCTGTCTAGTTAGTGGATCAACATATTTGCTTTATCTTTAGGGGTCAAGGAATCATCGTTACCTTTTGTAGATGAAAATGTAAGTATAGATGCTATTCATAAAATATTTAAGTTATAAAAACCACCTCTCTTGATACAACTGAACTCTGTGTCAAATTATTTGTTACGTCAAAGATCTCAAAGAGTAGAAAATATCATTTGTTTTCTTGAAAATGTCAAAAGTGTGGCAAGGATAGAGACTTCAGTTATATTAACTTTTAAGGGCAGGGATATGTGAATCTTGGATGACACAAAGTCACTGTCCCCTCCCCCCCCCCTTGAATAACTTAAAACTGCTAAGATATAAATCCCTGAAAAAATGGGCTTTATAAGAGAAATAGAAACTGACCCTTAACTACAGAGGCTCTACCAGATGCCGTTATAATAAGCTCCCCTGGATGCCATGGTGTAAATGTATTAGCTGTACTAAGAGACCCACTCCTGCTATAATTATGTTAGGAACCAATAAGACAGCTCAGAAATCAATATGCTAAGACAGATAGAGTAAAAGACCATGGCCAGTCCACTGGGAATAGATTAGTCTGGCAGGTCCCTGGCTGAGCCATGAAGAAGGGGATATCTTTGCTGTTGTAGAAAGCCATTAATTGTAAATTTTCCTGAACAAGGAACTTGAAGGGAAAACTTAGACTGTGTTGTTCATACCACTCAATGAAAACTGCACTCTTATTGATCAAGAGTTAAGCTTTTTATTCTTATTTCAAAATCCAACAGTGCAAAAATCTGAATGTTCAGAGGGATTTTTCAAGCTTTTCCCATGGTGCATCTGAAAGTCTTCTTTGGTTACCAATTTGTTTTAATATGTTTAAAACTTCTAGATGAGATTAATAAAATCACATTTAAACAGTGGCCCTCCACACTGACAAGTTTCCTGGTATGACATCAGTTGTTTAATCAATTAATACTCATATGTCATATAATATGATAAAAGAAGAGATACAGTTTTTGCTTTTTTTTTTTGCACTCACTTGACTATTAAATATTATTGAGTATAATAGTTATGAGTACGAAAAAATGCTGCAGCTTATTTTAAGTATATCTAATTGAGTTTTCTTAATATTGTTAGCCTAATTTGAGTAATTTGTTCACGAAAGTGAAACAGTACAATCCAGTAATTTTGCTAAGAAAGAAAAATAAGAAAAAGAAAGAAAAAAGGGAGAAACAAAGAAAGAAAGGAAGGAAGAAGGAAGAAAGAAATGAGAAGAAAACAAAAGGCTGACCTTTTGTGGTTACAGTTTGGCACATCTGCTCATGTCCAATCAAGCTTTCAAACGCAGAGTAGTAAACAAAAGCAGCGATCAAGCAAGGACAAAGTCAGAGACATAAGTGGTTTGAATGAGTGTGCAATTTCTGCCCATATGACCATCCTGACACAATTGCTCTAATTTTCTTTCCAGAAATGACTGATAAAAGATGTAGGTAATTGCTATGGAGACAGACTTCCTTCCATCACTAGGCATCTTGAATAATACAGCCTCAGGGCCATAAGGTGGAGTGTCAGTTTCTGCAGAGTCCTAAATTAATACTTGTCCCTGCTTTAGCCACACTTCCTGTTCATCTAATGAAGTGAATGTAATTTATTTTGACAATGTATTGAAAATCACTTGATCAAATGACTATTCTGTAATGAACACAAAAAGCAATATAGGCTCAGGGACTATAAACTACAAAATAACATAAATGCACATCAATTTTTCAAACTGTGTTTTTTCCCCCTAAAATCTATGTATATAGTCTGAATAAATATGAAACAAAATAATTTCCAAAAGGACAGTAATTCATGTAAATGTTAATTTAACAAGTGGGTGTTTTTTTTTTTTTTTGCTCTGATGACTGAGATTGACCTATCTTCATTCAGCACATGACCTTGTCCTCTCTAATCAAACTTAATTTATCTGCATGATCTTTGCATTTCTAACTACTAAGTAGCACACAGAAAGAAGAGTAGAGAGCCATGAGCAAGCTAGTATTCAGGAGGAAATTCTGAAAATATTGTAGATTTTTCTTTCAGACAAAGTTCTGAGATCTGAATGTCATAACATTTTTCAATAATTAATGAAATCAGCTGTGTGCAACTGAAACTTCCTGTACTGACATCATAGATAATCTGCAGGTTACATAAGTTGTCCAAAGAGGTATACATGCAAGACGACTGTACAGGATACTCTTTTTCAACATGAAAACCTTTCTTAGGTCTTGTAGTAAGATTTTTACTTTTTCCGCTAGTGAAAGCAACCCCTGAGATTTGAAAATACTCAAACACTTGAATTACACATATATTCGATTGTACTAGAAACAACGGCATGATTTTCTTCCTTCAGAAAGCCAGCAGGACATCTTGGAAGCTGATAGAGGCAGTATAATTGAAATATTTAGTTCATGTTGAAAAGAAGTACACTTGGTGCCATCTTGGCAAGTGGGCCAAAGCAAGGCAAGTGTCTGCACGGTGGCACTGTGAAAGCACAATGTAGTGTTTAAATACAGCCAGGCAGAAGCCAGTGGATAATGCTCAGTAATGGGTTAATCAATACTTATTAGGTTTTATTGGTTCACTAAAGAGAGAACAGAATCTAGTGAGCACAGAGTCGAAAAAAATCACTGCATCTGATCTAGATAACATCTACTCTCCCTAAGGGATTTCCCTATTCAAGAATCCAATTTACCATGCCTGATTGACAAGGATTGGATCCTAGGGAATCACATAACTCTTTTTAGGACCCAATAAAATCCTAATGGATTTGTCTGACTGGCCAGGAGACTTCTAGTTTTACTAAACTGAGGTGGTTTGTTGCAATTAGCCTTTATTCCACTTGCAGTTGAAAAACTAGGCTATTAGGAGTCATCCTTGCTCTGTAAATGCGGGAGTCATGCTGGGATGTGGCCGCTGAAAGGAAGTACAGGGCTGTATGAAAAGAAAGTCCTTATGATAAATTATAAACATTTGAAAGCTTCTGAAAAATGGTAATCAAAACAGGATTCAAATGAAAAGGGGGGAAAACAACTAAATTGCATGCTGAAAAACCATTTATTGGTCAGTTAGCCTTTATAATTTATTTTTCATTCAGGTAACAGTAACAGAAGGAAACCTCTCTGAAAGCAGCTTTGAACTGTGTAACATTTGCTATCTGAGCTTCCCCTTTAATACTTGAAGTTTGAAAAAAGATATCATTCACCCACAACAAAATCTTGTAGATAGTTGTCTCTGGACCCGTTCTTTTCTTCCTCGAGGATAATGTTTTACAAAGCAGTTAACTTGTTCGCGCACTGGGATTTGATCATGGCACACTATCTTGGCAGCGCTTAAGTCAGAAAACAGTGAGAGTGTGATGATGGTTTGAAGTCAGGGTTGAATCATAGCTGAAAAAGAATTTTTAAATAATACAAGTTGCATTTTGAAGCAAATATCCCCTTAATGTAAGAATCATTGGTGCATCCCTCTAGAATCATTTCTGCTCTGCCAGTAAGTCACAAATGACACTTCTGCTAAGTCGCTTCAGTCTTGGCCGACTCTGTGTGACCCCATAGACGGCAGCCCATCAGGCTCCCCTGTCCCTGGGATTCTCCAGGCAAGAACACTGGAGGAGTTACCATTTCCTTCTCCAATGCATGAAAGTGAAAAGTGAAAGTGAAGTCGCTCAGTCATTTCTGACTCTTAGCGACCCCATGGACTGCAGCCCACCAGGCTCCTCCGTCCATGGGGTTTTCCAGGCAAGAGTACTGGAGTGGGCTGCCGTTGCATGTCTAAATTGAATGGATTTCACAACCAGAAATATGTTTACTTATGAGGTGTCTTTGAATAGACCTCATGATTTTCTCTTTTTTCTTAGACTTGGAGAAAACTTAGTGATGTACCAAGAGCTCACATAAACCCCCATTACCACCATCCTAGATTAAAGTTTCCAAAATCTCTAGCTAAAGTGCTACGCTATTGAAAGCAAAAATTCATTTCCAGTAAGACCATCTGTGATAACAGGTGTTTACATATAAGAAATGAACACATAAACTTCGTTTCAGTTGTGTCCAACTCTATTTAAATAATTTCATAAGAATCCTTTAACATAGGTATATGATATTGTCACATTTAACTATCTATAAATTTTTTGATCATGATATTCTAGCTCAGTGATTGTTAAGAAGACAAAAAGTGCTGTGTACGATAATTACAGAGAAAAACTGGAAAAAAGGCAAAAATAGAGAGATGGAAGCAAATAGAAGAATAAGGAGGCAACTGAAAAGAAGAACATTGATAAAAAATTGTAGCATGATTACTTTTTTAAGTGAAATTATAAGTAACTCTATTTTGTTTGGCTTTAGTTTGAAATGAAAACACTTTTGCTGTGGAATTTAAAAAATGCAAATTTTATTAAAAGTTAAAAATGTTACATGGTAAAATATGATAATGCAGGAATTGCATTTGTAAACATGATAATTCTAAGGAAACTCCAGATAACCTCAGAAGTGTTAGAGTGATGGTACAGATGAATGAAGTTCGTCTTCCTGCATTTACCAGGCTAGATTTACATAGGGCTTAAGGTTATTTTTAGAGAAGGTGATGGCACCCCACTCTAGTACTCTTGCCTGGAAAATCTCATGCATGGAGGAGGCTAGTGGGCTGCAGTCCATGGGGTCGCGAAGAGTCGAACACGATTGAGCGCCTTCACTTTCACTTTTCACTTTCATGCATTGGAGAAGGAAATAGCAACCCACTCCAGTGTTCTTACCTGGAGAATCCCAGGGATGGGGAGCTTGGTGGGCTGCTGTTTATGGGGTCGCACAGAGTCAGACACAACTGAAACGACTTAGCAGCAGCAGCAACAGCAAGGTTATTTTGCAAGTATGTTGTTAAAGTTTGTAGGGTAAGTTCCATATAATTCTGACACTCTAATAGTGAAATATCTTATCTAGAACTGATATATTTACTTCACCTTGGCACACATTGAGGTGCTTCCCAGATGGTGCTAGTGGTAAAGAACATGCCTGCCAATGCAGGAGACATAAGAGACCTGGGTACAGTCCCTGGGTTGGAAAGACCCCCTGGAAGGGGGCATGGCAAACCACTCTGGTATTCTTGGAGAATTCCATGGACAAAGGAGCCTGATGAGCTGCAGTCCACAGTGTCGCAGAGTCAGACATGCCTGAAGCAATCTCCCTTGCACACAAAGTACATATTGAATTGTTTTGTTTTCAAGGACAAAGGAATACATTTAAAGATGTCATTAGAAGCTACTGTATTTATTTTAATTAGCATATAGATGAAATATTATTGGAATATTATCATAATAGAGAATTTTTCAGTGGATAATTAAAAGGTTCTTCATATGATTTTTTACATTTATTTATAATTATTATAACTCTTTTTGTTGCTCTAGTACTTCAAATGATTATTTGCTTTTAGTTAAGAATTTAGTAAAAATTTTCTCATCTTCAGTAATATTGCTTATTCATGTATAATTTGATAATTAATATTTAATTTTTTATTTGCTGCTGGTGGCTCAGAGGGTAACGTATATGCCTACAATGTGGGAGACCCGGGTTCAAACCCTGAGTTGGGAAGATCCCCTGGAGAAGGAAATGGCAACCCACTCCAGTACTCTTGCCTGGAAAATCCCATGGTCTGAGAAGCCTGGTAGGCTATAGTCCATGGAGTCGCAAAGAGTTGGATGTGATTGACAGACTTCACTTCACTTCACTTCTTATTTCATTCATAGTACAACTAGCAGTATCTCACCCACACTTTATATAATTTTCACTTTTAATATAAACTTTTAATTTTAGAAGGCTAAAGATTTTTATTCAAAATCAGTATATCTGTTTAGAAATTAAATAAAAAGTAAAAGAAAATGAAAAGGATTCCTGTTTAAAATTATAATCTCACTCATTTGCTTACCGTATCTCATAAAACTCAACTCAGGCTAGATCATAAAAGGTGATCAGTCTTCTGCCAGCTCTCTTCTTAGGATGATTGCCCATAGAAACTATCCCCACTATTGTGAGGAGGCCTGGGTCAAACGGAGAGGCTGTGTGTAGGTGTTCTATTCACCATCCCCAGCTACGGTCTCAGCTGGCAACCAGCATCTACTGGCAGATACATGAACACACAGGTTTTCAAGAGAGAACAATTCCTAACCTTTGCCCCAGTTGATGTCAAATGAAACAGATATGAGCTATTTTTAAGCCTTCACCTAATGGGAAAATCATGATCAAAATTAATGTTACTTCTCTTTCAAGTCACCAGATTTTGGAATAGATTTCAGGTAGTAATAGAAAACCACAATCAATTTTGTTAATTAGAAGTAGAGTGCTATCACAGCAAAATATAAAACATGCTTCTTGGGGGCTGGGTAATGGGTGGAAGCTGGAAGGACTTTGAGGAAGGTGTCAAGGAAATATTAAAGAGTCTTGAAGAGGTTATTAACACATCTTTGATGGCACTCAAGGGTGTTAGTGATGGCTTAAAGAATAAGAGGAAGACATTATTGGAAACTGGAAGAAAGGAGACCCTTGTTACATAGAGACAGAGTGTAACCACACTTAGCCTTTGACAATGTGGAAGACAGACCATGTACCTAATGAACCGAATGATCTAGTTAGAGATTAGAGGACAGACTACTGAAATTTCCACCCAATTCCTTCTCACAGATGATTTTGACAAAATTGAAACCATGAGCCTCAGACTGGGACTTGAATCTACGTGCCAGGACTCAAACCTGGCCGAAGCCCTAATTAGGACTTGAACTCAAAGTCTTTTAATTAGAACCACCTGGAGTCTGGACTTACTGAGGATCAGGTCCTTTGTGTCTCAACATAGAAGGAATTCAGCAAGAGGCAAAATGATAAGCAAGAATTAGATTTATTAACATAGGATACTATTGAGAGATGTAAGTGGGTTGACAAGGGAGCCTTGCTCTCCAGGATTAAGTTGGCTACAATTTTATAGTCAAAGGAAAGTGGAGGAGTGGGAAAAGACTGCCTTCTTCAAATAGCCATCAGGCTTACATCACCAGCTCCCCTTTCATATTGGGCAGGAGATTGTGTGACCTTATGACGTCAGTCTAGGATTATGATAGCCCTTATTCAAGTCAGTGAAATAGTAGTGACAATCTTCTTCCACCTAATGGCCTGAGGTATATCTTGTGCTTTTATTTATGACTTTATAGTTAAGCAATCATGCTTCATTCCACGATGTTCTGATTGCTTTCTTGAATGATTATTAACTTACAGTTGTCTCTCAAACCTAGTTTTCCTTTTCTATCTATAGTCCCCTACTGGGACTTAAACAGCCATCAGTATAACTATCCTATAAAAATGAGAGAGAAAAGAAATGAGTTTCAAAAGTATTGTTTATTTTTCAAGTGAATTTAAAGGAGATATAAACTGCCAGGTTTTGTGAAATTAAAAAAAAAAAAGCTTTCCATATTATTGGCCTCTCCAAGATTCTCAAATGAAAATGGACTTCAGAGCACATATCAAATCCAAGGTGGGAATATGTCATCATTTTTAATACCTCTGAAGATTTAAGGATTGCCTTAGAAATTCACTCAGTCGTATCAAGTTCTCTAAGAACCTTAAGAGTACAGCTCACAGCTCTTGATTAAACAACAGGGCTAAATTCTTAAGAAGCGGCTTGTCAGTAGTCTTACAAGAAGACAAGAATGGAGAAGGACTTACCTAAAAAGATTGTTGACTATGACTTTGGTTAGATGAGTAGGAATAAGAATCCTTTTAAAAGCTACTGAATTTTAAGTAAATTTTGTGGTTGGAAACAGTGATGCCTTGGGCTAACATGGACAGTGATAATACAAATGAAAATTTAAAAAAAAAAGTGACCTTTAGATTTCTGAACCACTATAAGATAAAGCGGCTGGGTAAAACTACTCAGGGGCAAACAGTCATTCTTTACGGAAAAGAAAGGATGAATCAGAAGGTAAAACCAAGAGCCTAAAGCTCAGATCAACAACCTAAGGAGAGTCATACCTGGGCAGTAGTACTAAGCCCTAATAAATGAACTGGAATATGGACCTGTATAGATGTCAGAATTTCATGGGACAGTAAAGATAGTGTGCCCTCCACTCCCCACTTTCTTGGTGACATACAGCACAAATTGCCAGCCATGTAAGGGAAGACATCTTGGAAGTGGATCCTCAGCCCCAGCTGAGCCACTTCAGCTGATATATATCAGAAATTAGCCAATGGATACCAAAATCCACAGATACTCAAATCATGATATAATATGGTGTCATATTTACATACAACCTACACAATCCTCCTGTAGACTTTAAACCATCTCAGTGTTACTCATAATGCCTAATATAATGTAAGTTCTATGTAAATAAGTAAATGCTATCTAAATGGTTGCTGGCATCCTCATATTTAAGTTTTGCTTTTGGGAATTTTCTGAAATGTTTTACAGAATATTTTTTATCTACAGTTGGTAAACTCTGGGAGTTGGTGATGGACAGGGAGGCCTGGCATGCCGCTATTCATGGGGTCACAAACAGTCAGACACGAATGAGCAACTGAACTGAACTGAACAGTTGGTTGAATCCATAAATGCAAAGCCCAACAATAGAAAGAGCTGACTGTATACTCTTTTTCATGCACATATGCTCATACCCTGTCACTCAGTCATGCCCAACTTTCTCATACTCCATGGCCTGCAGCCCACCAGTCTCCCTCTGTCCATGCGATTTCCCAGGCAAGAATCTGGAGTGAGTTGCCATTTCCTCCTCCAGGGGATCTTCCTGGCCCAAGGATAGAATCCACATCTCTTATGACTCCTGCATTAGCTGGCAGATTCTTTTACCACTGAGCCACCTGGGAAGCCCTGTATACTCTCTTTGGAGAAATGTAAATAATTTTGGTGAAAAATGTTTTTCCCATCATTGACTAGGTAAGGGAGGAGTGAGTTAGCACAGGTAGAAAACCATGTACATGTTGGTGGCACATACTTCTCTGAATGTCTCCCTTTAAAGGAAACTGATTCAAATAATAACATATTAGACAGAGTAAATTAATTTGTCATTTTACCACATCAAAGATTTATTTCTTTTTCTTCAGCATCTTATAATCCAATGAGGTATGGATTTTTCGAAACCATTCTATCTCTTTCATAGTATTTTCCTTACAGATTATAGTACTCTGCTATCAAAAAAAAATAAAAAAAACAATTGATGAGGGATAAAGTGAGGATGGTGATTAGAATTAGAGAGGGAGTAGAATTCCCTCAGACTAAATTCTCTTGCCTACTTACCATGATTTGATTGCTCAGAAAATGACACTAAACATGGGTTCCCTGACAATGTTGCAGAAAGATAGCTCATTTTTGAGCTTTACTTTTGGTTAACTGAAGCACATCTACCTGAAACGCATCTAATTGCAGCAGTAATTAAAGTTCTTACCTTACCTGTGTAGTCAAGGACACAGAACTTGTAATGGGAACAAATCTAGATATAAAGGCTTGCTGTCAATTAACCCTGATAGTTTGAAATTATAATGAAGGAGAATGAGGTTGAGTTACAAGCTCTGCACAATAATAAATATAGTAATTCAGCACCTCTCTCTTTTCCTGGATCCTACCCAAGAATTTGGGAGAAGAAAGACAAGAAGATTATCTGGGTAATTCGATCTTATGACTATCAGTGGATAATGGTCTCATCCATCAACTTTGAGCTAGTGCTTACCTCTAACAAAAGATGAGACTACTACAAATATGAGCCCTTCCATCTGGGAACAACACAACTGTTCAGTTTCTTGTCACAGATTCTGTCAATAGAATGCAGGCCAAAAAAGGAGAAAAGATATGCGACTATTGTGGGCAGAGTTTTATGCTCAGTCTTCTTCCAACACAATGGTTTTTCCTCCTGAGCCTAACTTTCATGGGCTGAAAATATTTTGAGCATACCTTTTTTGTGTTTTTTTTTAATTCATTGTTTTTCTCTTCTGATAAGGAAATAAATATATTAAGTTGTGGGAGAGCTAAATTATGCTCTGGGAATTGTTCCTGGAAAAAAAGAAAAAGCAATCTTAGAAAACTTTTCATCCTTAGAACATATCCTGAGAGGATTGTGTATTGATCTAAAAAACACAGATATGATATGATAAGTATTTTTTGGAATGTTGTTACTTCTATAGCTTCTCAAGCTTTCTGTTTGATCTGAAGGTAATCTACATACCTGTCTTTTCTTCTAGTTTGTAAAGTCATTGAGACTATGATATAGACAAATTCCAGAGCCTTTGTGAAGAGCAAAATGCATAGCTCAATCTGTGTCTTGATCTGAACTGAACTTGAACTTTGCATTAATTATGTTAAACTTTCATTCCATTAGTTATAATGAATGCCAAACATTCCATTGGGAACAATCATTTCCAGTTTCTGTGTGTGTGTACTGTTCTTTTTCTCATTTTCTCACTTTTAACATACAAGGGAAAATGCATAATGGTTAGTTTTATGTATCAGCTTGGCTAGAGAACCCAGTTTTCTAATCAAACACTAAGTAGGTGTTGCTCTTGAAGGTATTTTATACATATGGTGGAAATTTGCAATCAAGACATTCAGTTCAGTACAATTCTGTGGCTCATTCGTGTCCGACTCTTTGTGACCCTATGAACTGCAGCATGCCAGGCTTCGCTGTCTATCACCAACTATCAGTTCAGTTTAGTCGCTCAGTCGTGTCCGACTCTTTGCCACCCCATGAATCGCAACATGCTAGGCCTCCCTGTGCATCAACAACTCCCAGAGTTGTCACAGATTCAAGTCCATCGAGTCAGTGATGCCATCCAGCCATCTCATCCTCTGTCATCCCCTTCTTTACCTGCCTGCAGTCTCTCCCAGGATCAGAGTCTTTTCCAATGAGT
>SJYC01016071.1:0-17225 GCA_006408675.1 Madoqua kirkii | reverse complement strand
TGATTGTTAAGAAGACAAAAAGTGCTGTGTACGATAATTACAGAGAAAAACTGGAAAAAAGGCAAAAATAGAGAGATGGAAGCAAATAGAAGAATAAGGAGGCAACTGAAAAGAAGAACATTGATAAATTGTAGCATGATTACTTTTTTAAGTGAAATTATAAGTAACTCTATTTTGTTTGGCTTTAGTTTGAAATGAAAACACTTTTGCTGTGGAATTTAAAAAATGCAAATTTTATTAAAAGTTAAAAATGTTACATGGTAAAATATGATAATGCAGGAATTGCATTTGTAAACATGATAATTCTAAGGAAACTCCAGATAACCTCAGAAGTGTTAGAGTGATGGTACAGATGAATGAAATTTGTCTTCCTGCATTTACCAGGCTAGATTTACATAGGGCTTAAGGTTATTTTTAGAGAAGGTGATGGCACCCCACTCTAGTACTCTTGCCTGGAAAATCTCATGCATGGAGGAGGCTAGTGGGCTGCAGTCCATGGGGTCGCGAAGAGTCGAACACGATTGAGCGCCTTCACTTTCACTTTTCACTTTCATGCATTGGAGAAGGAAATAGCAACCCACTCCAGTGTTCTTACCTGGAGAATCCCAGGGATGGGGAGCTTGGTGGGCTGCTGTTTATGGGGTCGCACAGAGTCAGACACAACTGAAACGACTTAGCAGCAGCAGCAACAGCAAGGTTATTTTGCAAGTATGTTGTTAAAGTTTGTAGGGTAAGTTCCATATAATTCTGACACTCTAATAGTGAAATATCTTATCTAGAACTGATATATTTACTTCACCTTGGCACACATTGAGGTGCTTCCCAGATGGTGCTAGTGGTAAAGAACATGCCTGCCAATGCAGGAGACATAAGAGACCTGGGTACAGTCCCTGGGTTGGAAAGACCCCCTGGAAGGGGGCATGGCAAACCACTCTGGTATTCTTGGAGAATTCCATGGACAAAGGAGCCTGATGAGCTGCAGTCCACAGTGTCGCAGAGTCAGACATGCCTGAAGCAATCTCCCTTGCACACAAAGTACATATTGAATTGTTTTGTTTTCAAGGACAAAGGAATACATTTAAAGATGTCATTAGAAGCTACTGTATTTATTTTAATTAGCATATAGATGAAATATTATTGGAATATTATCATAATAGAGAATTTTTCAGTGGATAATTAAAAGGTTCTTCATATGATTTTTTACATTTATTTATAATTATTATAACTCTTTTTGTTGCTCTAGTACTTCAAATGATTATTTGCTTTTAGTTAAGAATTTAGTAAAAATTTTCTCATCTTCAGTAATATTGCTTATTCATGTATAATTTGATAATTAATATTTAATTTTTTATTTGCTGCTGGTGGCTCAGAGGGTAACGTATATGCCTACAATGTGGGAGACCCGGGTTCAAACCCTGAGTTGGGAAGATCCCCTGGAGAAGGAAATGGCAACCCACTCCAGTACTCTTGCCTGGAAAATCCCATGGTCTGAGAAGCCTGGTAGGCTATAGTCCATGGAGTCGCAAAGAGTTGGATGTGATTGACAGACTTCACTTCACTTCACTTCTTATTTCATTCATAGTACAACTAGCAGTATCTCACCCACACTTTATATAATTTTCACTTTTTATAAACTTTTAATTTTAGAAGGCTAAAGATTTTTATTCAAAATCAGTATATCTGTTTAGAAATTAAATAAAAAGTAAAAGAAAATGAAAAGGATTCCTGTTTAAAATTATAATCTCACTCATTTGCTTACCGTATCTCATAAAACTCAACTCAGGCTAGATCATAAAAGGTGATCAGTCTTCTGTCCAGCTCTCTTCTTAGGATGATTGCCCATAGAAACTATCCCCACTATTGTGAGGAGGCCTGGGTCAAACGGAGAGGCTGTGTGTAGGTGTTCTATTCACCATCCCCAGCTACGGTCTCAGCTGGCAACCAGCATCTACTGGCAGATACATGAACACACAGGTTTTCAAGAGAGAACAATTCCTAACCTTTGCCCCAGTTGATGTCAAATGAAACAGATATGAGCTATTTTTAAGCCTTCACCTAATGGGAAAATCATGATCAAAATTAATGTTACTTCTCTTTCAAGTCACCAGATTTTGGAATAGATTTCAGGTAGTAATAGAAAACCACAATCAATTTTGTTAATTAGAAGTAGAGTGCTATCACAGCAAAATATAAAACATGCTTCTTGGGGGCTGGGTAATGGGTGGAAGCTGGAAGGACTTTGAGGAAGGTGTCAAGGAAATATTAAAGAGTCTTGAAGAGGTTATTAACACATCTTTGATGGCACTCAAGGGTGTTAGTGATGGCTTAAAGAATAAGAGGAAGACATTATTGGAAACTGGAAGAAAGGAGACCCTTGTTACATAGAGACAGAGTGTAACCACACTTAGCCTTTGACAATGTGGAAGACAGACCATGTACCTAATGAACCGAATGATCTAGTTAGAGATTAGAGGACAGACTACTGAAATTTCCACCCAATTCCTTCTCACAGATGATTTTGACAAAATTGAAACCATGAGCCTCAGACTGGGACTTGAATCTACGTGCCAGGACTCAAACCTGGCCGAAGCCCTAATTAGGACTTGAACTCAAAGTCTTTTAATTAGAACCACCTGGAGTCTGGACTTACTGAGGATCAGGTCCTTTGTGTCTCAACATAGAAGGAATTCAGCAAGAGGCAAAATGATAAGCAAGAATTAGATTTATTAACATAGGATACTATTGAGAGATGTAAGTGGGTTGACAAGGGAGCCTTGCTCTCCAGGATTAAGTTGGCTACAATTTTATAGTCAAAGGAAAGTGGAGGAGTGGGAAAGACTGCCTTCTTCAAATAGCCATCAGGCTTACATCACCAGCTCCCCTTTCATATTGGGCAGGAGATTGTGTGACCTTATGACGTCAGTCTAGGATTATGATAGCCCTTATTCAAGTCAGTGAAATAGTAGTGACAATCTTCTTCCACCTAATGGCCTGAGGTATATCTTGTGCTTTTATTTATGACTTTATAGTTAAGCAATCATGCTTCATTCCACGATGTTCTGATTGCTTTCTTGAATGATTATTAACTTACAGTTGTCTCTCAAACCTAGTTTTCCTTTTCTATCTATAGTCCCCTACTGGGACTTAAACAGCCATCAGTATAACTATCCTATAAAAATGAGAGAGAAAAGAAATGAGTTTCAAAAGTATTGTTTATTTTTCAAGTGAATTTAAAGGAGATATAAACTGCCAGGTTTTGTGAAATTAAAAAAAAAAAAGCTTTCCATATTATTGGCCTCTCCAAGATTCTCAAATGAAAATGGACTTCAGAGCACATATCAAATCCAAGGTGGGAATATGTCATCTTTTTAATACCTCTGAAGATTTAAGGATTGCCTTAGAAATTCACTCAGTCGTATCAAGTTCTCTAAGAACCTTAAGAGTACAGCTCACAGCTCTTGATTAAACAACAGGGCTAAATTCTTAAGAAGCGGCTTGTCAGTAGTCTTACAAGAAGACAAGAATGGAGAAGGACTTACCTAAAAAGATTGTTGACTATGACTTTGGTTAGATGAGTAGGAATAAGAATCCTTTTAAAAGCTACTGAATTTTAAGTAAATTTTGTGGTTGGAAACAGTGATGCCTTGGGCTAACATGGACAGTGATAATACAAATGAAAATTTAAAAAAAAAAGTGACCTTTAGATTTCTGAACCACTATAAGATAAAGCGGCTGGGTAAAACTACTCAGGGGCAAACAGTCATTCTTTACGGAAAAGAAAGGATGAATCAGAAGGTAAAACCAAGAGCCTAAAGCTCAGATCAACAACCTAAGGAGAGTCATACCTGGGCAGTAGTACTAAGCCCTAATAAATGAACTGGAATATGGACCTGTATAGATGTCAGAATTTCATGGGACAGTAAAGATAGTGTGCCCTCCACTCCCCACTTTCTTGGTGACATACAGCACAAATTGCCAGCCATGTAAGGGAAGACATCTTGGAAGTGGATCCTCAGCCCCAGCTGAGCCACTTCAGCTGATATATATCAGAAATTAGCCAATGGATACCAAAATCCACAGATACTCAAATCATGATATAATATGGTGTCATATTTACATACAACCTACACAATCCTCCTGTAGACTTTAAACCATCTCAGTGTTACTCATAATGCCTAATATAATGTAAGTTCTATGTAAATAAGTAAATGCTATCTAAATGGTTGCTGGCATCCTCATATTTAAGTTTTGCTTTTGGGAATTTTCTGAAATGTTTTACAGAATATTTTTTATCTACAGTTGGTAAACTCTGGGAGTTGGTGATGGACAGGGAGGCCTGGCATGCCGCTATTCATGGGGTCACAAACAGTCAGACACGAATGAGCAATGAACTGAACTGAACAGTTGGTTGAATCCATAAATGCAAAGCCCAACAATAGAAAGAGCTGACTGTATACTCTTTTTCATGCACATATGCTCATACCCTGTCACTCAGTCATGCCCAACTTTCTCATACTCCATGGCCTGCAGCCCACCAGTCTCCCTCTGTCCATGCGATTTCCCAGGCAAGAATCTGGAGTGAGTTGCCATTTCCTCCTCCAGGGGATCTTCCTGGCCCAAGGATAGAATCCACATCTCTTATGACTCCTGCATTAGCTGGCAGATTCTTTTACCACTGAGCCACCTGGGAAGCCCTGTATACTCTCTTTGGAGAAATGTAAATAATTTTGGTGAAAAATGTTTTTCCCATCATTGACTAGGTAAGGGAGGAGTGAGTTAGCACAGGTAGAAAACCATGTACATGTTGGTGGCACATACTTCTCTGAATGTCTCCCTTTAAAGGAAACTGATTCAAATAATAACATATTAGACAGAGTAAATTAATTTGTCATTTTACCACATCAAAGATTTATTTCTTTTTCTTCAGCATCTTATAATCCAATGAGGTATGGATTTTTCGAAACCATTCTATCTCTTTCATAGTATTTTCCTTACAGATTATAGTACTCTGCTATCAAAAAAAAATAAAAAAAACAATTGATGAGGGATAAAGTGAGGATGGTGATTAGAATTAGAGAGGGAGTAGAATTCCCTCAGACTAAATTCTCTTGCCTACTTACCATGATTTGATTGCTCAGAAAATGACACTAAACATGGGTTCCCTGACAATGTTGCAGAAAGATAGCTCATTTTTGAGCTTTACTTTTGGTTAACTGAAGCACATCTACCTGAAACGCATCTAATTGCAGCAGTAATTAAAGTTCTTACCTTACCTGTGTAGTCAAGGACACAGAACTTGTAATGGGAACAAATCTAGATATAAAGGCTTGCTGTCAATTAACCCTGATAGTTTGAAATTATAATGAAGGAGAATGAGGTTGAGTTACAAGCTCTGCACAATAATAAATAAGTAATTCAGCACCTCTCTCTTTTCCTGGATCCTACCCAAGAATTTGGGAGAAGAAAGACAAGAAGATTATCTGGGTAATTCGATCTTATGACTATCAGTGGATAATGGTCTCATCCATCAACTTTGAGCTAGTGCTTACCTCTAACAAAAGATGAGACTACTACAAATATGAGCCCTTCCATCTGGGAACAACACAACTGTTCAGTTTCTTGTCACAGATTCTGTCAATAGAATGCAGGCCAAAAAAGGAGAAAAGATATGCGACTATTGTGGGCAGAGTTTTATGCTCAGTCTTCTTCCAACACAATGGTTTTTCCTCCTGAGCCTAACTTTCATGGGCTGAAAATATTTTGAGCATACCTTTTTTGTGTTTTTTTTTAATTCATTGTTTTTCTCTTCTGATAAGGAAATAAATATATTAAGTTGTGGGAGAGCTAAATTATGCTCTGGGAATTGTTCCTGGAAAAAAAGAAAAAGCAATCTTAGAAAACTTTTCATCCTTAGAACATATCCTGAGAGGATTGTGTATTGATCTAAAAAACACAGATATGATATGATAAGTATTTTTTGGAATGTTGTTACTTCTATAGCTTCTCAAGCTTTCTGTTTGATCTGAAGGTAATCTACATACCTGTCTTTTCTTCTAGTTTGTAAAGTCATTGAGACTATGATATAGACAAATTCCAGAGCCTTTGTGAAGAGCAAAATGCATAGCTCAATCTGTGTCTTGATCTGAACTGAACTTGAACTTTGCATTAATTATGTTAAACTTTCATTCCATTAGTTATAATGAATGCCAAACATTCCATTGGGAACAATCATTTCCAGTTTCTGTGTGTGTGTACTGTTCTTTTTCTCATTTTCTCACTTTTAACATACAAAGGAAAATGCATAATGGTTAGTTTTATGTATCAGCTTGGCTAGAGAACCCAGTTTTCTAATCAAACACTAAGTAGGTGTTGCTCTTGAAGGTATTTTATACATATGGTGGAAATTTGCAATCAAGACATTCAGTTCAGTAGAATTCTGTGGCTCATTCATGTCCGACTCTTTGTGACCCTATGAACTGCAGCATGCCAGGCTTCGCTGTCTATCACCAGCTATCAGTTCAGTTTAGTCGCTCAGTCGTGTCCGACTCTTTGCCACCCCATGAATCGCAACATGCTAGGCCTCCCTGTGCATCAACAACTCCCAGAGTTGTCACAGATTCAAGTCCATCGAGTCAGTGATGCCATCCAGCCATCTCATCCTCTGTCATCCCCTTCTTTACCTGCCTGCAGTCTCCCAGGATCAGAGTCTTTTGCAATGAGTCAAGTCTTTGCACGAGATGGCCAGAGTATTGGAGTTTCAGCTTTAGCATCCATCAGCCCTTTGAAAGAACACCCAGGACTGATCTCCTTTAGGATGGACTGGTTGGATCTCCTTGCAGTCCAAGGGACTCTCAAGAGTCTTCTCCAACACCACAGTTCAAAAGCATCAATTCTTCAGTGTTCAGCTTTCTTCACAGTCCAACTCTCACATCCATACACGACCACTGGAAAAACCATAGCCTTGACTAGACGGACCTTCGTTGGTAAAGTAATGTCTCTGCTTTTGAACTTGCTATCTAGGTTGGTCATAACTTTCCTTCCAAGGAGTAAGCATCTTTTAATTTCATGGCTGCAGTCACCATCTGCAGTGATTTTGGAGCCCCCAAAATAAAGTCTGACATTGTTTCTACTGTTTCCCCATCTATTTCCCATGAAGTGATGGGACTAGATGCCATGATCTTAGTTTTCTGAATGTGGAGCTTTAAGCCAACTTTTTCACTCTCCTCTTTCACTTTCATTAAGAGGCTTTTTAGCTCCTTTTCACTTTCTACCATAAGGGTATTATCATCTGCGTATCTGAGGTGATTGATATTTCTCCCGGCAATCTTGATTCTAGCTTGTGCTTCTTCTAGCCCAGCATTTCTCATGATGTACTCTGTATATAAGTTAAATAAGCAAGGTGACAATATACAGCCTTGACGTACTCCTTTTCCTATTTGGAACCAGTCTGTTGTTCCATGTCCAGTTCTAACTTTTGCTTCCTGACCTGCATAAAGATTTCTCAAGAGGCAGGTCAGGTGGTCTGGTATTCCCGTCTCTTTCAGAATTTTCCACAGTTTATTGTGATCCACACAAAGGCTTTGGCATAGTCAATAAAGCACCAACTATGGAGCTTACTAAACTCGTCCATTGAATTGGTGATGCCATCCAACCATCTCATCCTCTATCATCTCCTTCTCCTCCCACCTTCAATCTTTCCCAGCATCAGGGTCTTTTCCAATGAGTCACTAAAGGAAATTGTCCTTGATAATTTGGGTGAATCTTCATCCAAGCATTTGAAGACCTTAAGAGCAAAACACAGGATTTCCTGAGAAGTAACTCTGCTTCAAAACTGCAGTATTAAATCTTGCCTTAGTTCAAAACCTTCTAGCATGTTCTAAGCACATGGACAAAGCACAAGCTGGAATCAAGATTGCTAGGAGAAATATCAATAACCTAAGATACGTAGATGACACCACCTTTATGGCAGAAAGTGAAGAAGAACTAAAGAGCCTCTTGAGGAAAGTGAAAGAAGAGAATGAAAAAGTTGGCTTCAAACTCAACATTCAGAAAACTAAGATCATAGCTTCTGGTGCCATTACTTCATGGGAAATCGATGGGGAAACAGTGACAGACTTTATTTGGGGGGTGGGGGCTCCAAAACCACTGAAAGTTGTGACTGAAGCCATGAAAGTAAAGGACGCTTGCTCCTTGGAAGAAAAGTTATGAGTAACCTAGACAGCATATTCAAAATCAGAGACATTACTTTGCCAACAAAGGGTCATCTAGTTAAAGCTATGCTTTTCCCAGTAGTCATGTATGGATGTGAGAGTTAGACCATAAAGAAGGCTTAGCGCCTAAGAATTGCTCCTTTTGAACTGTGGTGTCAGAGAACCCTCTTGAGAGTCCCTTGGACTGAAAGGGCATCCAACTAGTCCATCCTAAAGGAGATCAGTCCTGACACTCATTGAAAGGACGGATACTAAACCTGAAACTGCAAAACTTTGGCCACCTGATGCGAAGAACTTACTCATATGAAAAGACCCTGATGCTGGGAAAAATTGAAGGCGGGATGAAAAGGGGTTGACAGAGGATGAGATGGTTGGATGGCATCACTGACTCAATGGACATGAGTTTGAGTAAATCACCTGATGCGAAGAACTTACTCATATGAAAAGACCCTGATGCTGGGAAAAATTGAAGGCGGGATGAAAAGGGGTTGACAGAGGATGAGATGGTTGGATGGCATCACTGACTCAATGGACATGAGTTTGAGTAAACTCTGGGAGTTGGTGATGGACAGGGAAGCCTGGAATGCTGCAATCCCTGAGGTCAAAAAGATTCGGACACGATTGAGCAAATGAACTGAAGCATGTTCTAAAGATTTCTGTTTTGTCAGCCTCCACTGTCTCAAGAGGCAATTTCTAAAAATAAATCTGTGTGTGTGTGTATGTGTGTTATGTATTTTTCTGGACAATTCTGAAAGATCAATATCCTTGATGGGTACCTATATTTAAGACACATGGAACTTTATCATCAGGTAATATGGTTGTTTCTGTCTTCCATGTTTGCCTTTTCTTGTAGTCACATCTTTGTGATCACTAATAGAAATGCATGCATGTACTTAAAAAAATCTACGTAAGTATTTTAAAAGAGCAATATGAAAACCCACAAATTATACATTTTACTATGTTAATTAGAATGATTTCAATTTCTTTGTTCATGATACTGTTAAACATTAATAGTTTACTTAGATCATGCTTTCTAAAGCAGTTATCTTTGATTTGTTACAACTTAACCCAGAAGTTGCTGAGTTTGAAAGAGTATGAAGGATGTTTATTTTGTACCTTAAGAGAACTTTTTTTTCCTACCAAATATGAGCAAATAAACTGGAACAAATTTATGCAGCATTTGTAAATCTCAGTATTTACACAGTTCTTCCAGTTGTAATTTTCAACTTATATAAAATAATCTAGGACTCTAAATAGTGTATCAGTATATCATCTAATATGAAAAGAGAAGTTCTATTTCATCTCCAATGCCAGCTTAATGGATCGAGAGAAAAACTGGTGGATCACTGTATTGAAGAGAATTCTGAAGCTTAATCCACCATTAGTTGGAATGATTAATATATCTGATGTAGACGTGGGTAGGAAGATTGGGTAATAGTACCTGATTAAGATATTTGTCAGCACTGATCAAATCTGTTCTACTCCAATCATCAAAATAATTTAATACTTTACCTAAATTATCTAAAAATGTTGTATTCTTATCCAAATTGAAACATTCAAAAATAATCAAATACAGTAACTTATTTGGAAAGTCATTTCTAGTATCTTACTAGTCTTCTACATTAAAAAATAGGAAAAAATGTATTTTATAAATTCTAAAGCCACAGAATTAGGCCTTTTATTATTAACCTTGCTTTAAATACCTTTAGTATTATTAAGACATAGTTTGGGGTAAAAGACTATTCACATTACTGTAATTTTTGAAATGAAATGCATTAAGCTAACACAAAAATAGTAATATGTAAAATAATTTTAGAAAGATACAGATTTTAAGACTATATAAAATACATATAAACTTAGAGAGTGTGTATATGTTTATATTTGGGAGATCAAAATTATTTGAAGACAACAGTAGCTGAACTGGTGATTCTAAAGAGATGGAGCTTGAACTTTTTCAGTGGTCCAGTGGTTAAGTCTTCATGCTCTCAGCACAGGGGACATGGGTCATCAAGGAATTAAGATCCTACATTCCACATAGTGTGGCCAAAATGTTTTTAAAAAATAAAGAAAGTTTTTTAAAAATAAAGAGGTGTTCCCAAGTAACACCTTTGATGACACTGTAGAATAGTACATCTTCAGTAGGTTATAAAATATACTGTTCTTGTTCTTTTGTGTGTATGTGTGAAGAGAATATTTATTAGAGGACAAATTCATCCTTTACTATAATGGAAAATATGTTTTTAGTTCTTTTAGTCAACAGGGGTAAATGTTTACCCAGAAGACGCATTTTTGTTACAATTTGCAATATTTTTACAAGTTATAATATTCGTTCATTATTTCAATTAGTAAAAGCTGGTTAAAATGCTAATAATTTAGTCAAGTTTTCATGATAATTATATAAGGTTTACTGAATCAGTTGAAATAAAGTATGAGAATAGATTAGGCCCTTCTGCAGTCTTTTGAAAAACTTTTATTCTTATTTTAACTTATGTTCTTATTTAAATTTAATTAAAATTTATTTAATTTTATTTTCATAAAAGATAGACAAGAAATAAAGTAGGGGAGGAACATAATAAATTTTCCTTAAACCTCTCCTTTCATCCAGTGAATTCTACAGTATACAAGTCTGCTTGTTTCCTATTACCCAATAACTTAAGTTCAGACCTTACTGATAATCTGGCCAACAGCATGTCCAACTTGACTCTATCCTGGTTCATGATAATATTCTTCTTTTTCAAGCAGGAGTGCCCCTGTTTGTTTCCTGATTTTTCTGGTATTATTGCTGTTTTACCTTTCTTCTACGTATAAAGCTTTCATTCTCTCCTCTCCTGCTACCATATCTCTCCATATCATCTGTGTTCTTCAAGACCAGCCTTAAACTTTACCTAAACACAGAGCACACAGTCAGTAAATAATTGTTAATTGCTTGCATATTTGAAAGAGGAAAACTATAAAACGAAATTATTCCAGGCTATAAAATATAGCCAAGTAAGTGATGGATGACAAGGTGTATACGGAATGTGAGTCAACTATAAAATATGACATAAGACCTTTCACAAATATTAGTTATATTTATCCTCCTTATTGTTAAACTTTCACATATCATAATATAATAGTAAAACCAATTATGGTCTAATAATTTAAAAAAATAAGGAAAGTTGCAGTTTTATAATGAAAGTAGTAATAGAGAATGTTTGCATGCTAAGTCACTTTCAATTTGAAGCTGTTAACTAGAGACCACTGTCACTAAGTCACTTCAGTCGTGTCCGACTCTGTGTGACCCCATAGACGGCAGCCCACCAGGCTCCCCGCCCCTGGGATTCTCTAGGCAAGAACACTGGAGTGGGTTGCTATTTCCTTCTCCAATGCATGAAAGTGAAAAGTGAAAGTGAAGTCGCTCAGTCGTGTCCGGACTCTTTACGACCCCACAGACGACGGCCCACCAGGCTCCTCAATTCATGGGATTTTCCAGGCAAGAGTACTGGAGTGGGGTGCCACTGCATATTCTTAATTGCATTGAGAAACCTGGGAGAGTTGTTAAAATAAAATATATAATAGGTACAGATATTTTTAATAGAAAAGGTATAAAAAATAAAAGAACTAGTCATTTTAAGGAGGAACATCTGACATAAAGATTTATAGTGGATACTTGGGGTTTTCCCTATTGTTTTCTGATTCTTTGCTGAAGTTTTTGCTTTGCTCTTCCATGCTTCTTCAGAGTTTGGTGAGCATTTTTATGATCATTATTTTGAACTCTTTATTAGGCAAATTTCATATCTCCAATTCATTAGAGTGTCTTCCCTTACCCTAAGGTTTTATCTTTAAAAAAAATTTATTGCAATATGGCTGATTTACAATGTTGTATTAGTTTCAGGTGTACAGCAAAGTGAATCAGTTACACATATACATGTATTCACTCTTTTCTAAGATTCTTTTCCCATATAGGTCATTACGGAATATTCAGTAAAGTTCCCTGTGCTATGCTACAAGTTCTTATTAGTTATCCTTTTTTTATATAATACTGTGTGTATATCAGTCTCAATTCCCCAATTTATCCCTCCTCCAGCCCCTTATCTCCTGGAAACCATAAGCTTGTTTTCTACATCCATGACTCTACTTCTGTTTTTTAAGTAAGTTCATTTGTACCCTCTCATTCTTTTGTTTGGAAAATAAAATCCTCTGTCTTCTCATTTTGTTTGAATTTCTACATTTGTTTTTAAAGTTAGGTGATGAGACAGTTACCTCTTCTTGTCTTAAAGGTATGTTCTTGTATAGGCATGTCCATATCCTAACTGCATGTGCCCCATGGCTTTGATAGGGAGATAGAGCTGAACTGTATACAGCTTTTCCTGTACCTACATGCCAAGGACCACTGCCTTGGCAGTAAGGATGGAGCCAGAAGTGATACAGGCTGGGGCTTCTCCTGGGGTACTCCAGGGGACCATAGCCTCCGAAGGAGGCTGGAGCTGAAGCCTGGTGTGAGCTGGGGCTTCGAGGGTGTGCTGAGAGCATCAGTTTGGCTGGGGAGGCTGGAGCCCAGTCATGTTATCTTCTCAAGCGTTGCTTCTGCCCAATTTGCTTCCTTCCCTGCTTTTGTACAACTCCTATTTCATGTTTGAAAGCCTTTTCAGTGTATCCCCCCTCTGTCTCTTTCTCATGCTTTTTAAAATGAATTTTTTATCTTTTTTTAAAGTACTTCCAGATTTTTTTTCTGTCCTGTGTTCTATGCAATTCTCTCTGTATCTGTGTCAAATCTAATGTTAAACACATTCAGAAATTTCAGTTTCATTTACTGAACTTTTAATTTCTCTATCTAAATTCTCATTTTTTTGGAAATCCTTAAGCATAGCCATTACAATTCTGTATCTTATAACTCCATTTCTGGATTAACTGAGACCCACTCCAGTATTCTTCCCTGAGAAATCCCATGGACAGAAGGGCCTGATGGGTCAGACACAACTTAGCGACTAAACAACAATAACAAACAATAGCAACATATTTCTATTTTCATTGTTTTTCTATATTCTAAAATATCTTATTTTAGATATTTAATATCTTATTAACAAGGTGTAATCTTATCTACACCTTGTTACTTTGACAAACCGCCAGACATTATGGTATTTAGAAATAATTTGAGGTTTAGAATGATTATATCTTCCTTCAGAGAGGATATACTTCTGCTCTAGCAGATGGCTAGAGACATTTCCTTGTGACTCAGCTGGTAAGAATATGCCTGCAATGCAGAGGACCTGGGTTCGATCCCTGGGTTGGAAAGATCCCTTGGAGAAGGGAAAGGCTACCCATTCCAGTATTCTGGCCTGGAGAATTCCATGGACTGTATATATATAGTCCATGGGGTCTCAAAGAGTCGGACACGACTGAGCGACTTTCAGTTCACTTCACTTCAGAGACATTTGCAATTTCAGGTCACATAATCCACCTCTGACGAGATGAGTTGAAGCTGTGCTTCAGTCCCTACAATGACTAAGTAATTTCTGATTTTTCTTACTTCTAACAAGCAGACTTCTAGGATCTACCATAAAGCCTAAGAGCCCTTGATTCCAGTATTCACCCTCAAGTCCTGTAAGGCTTTTAAAAGTTGATTTAGTGTTTCAAAACTTCAGCCACCTCTATAGTTGTTCAGCTGCTCAGTCATGTCTGACTCTGCAACCCCATGGACTGCAGCATACCATGCTTCCTGTCCTTCATATCTCCCAAAGTTTACTCACTCATGTCCATTCAGTAGATGATGCCATCTAACCATCTCATCATCTGTTGCCCTCTTCTTCTTTGCCTTCAGTCTTTCTCAGCATTAAGGTCTTATCCAATGAATCAGCTCTTCACATCAGGTGGCCAAAATATTGGGGCTTCAGGTTTATCATCAGTCCTTCCAATGTATATTTTCTCTTATCTCACCTCTACAACAGTCAACAAAATCCAATAAGTAAAAAAATACATTAAGTGAGAGCAATGTAAAATTCTGGCCTCACCATTGAGGGTTCCCTTCGTCTCTAAATCTTCCAAGTCTTGACTCCATAATTCCTTATTCGTTTTTTAACTCTCCAGTGTCTCTAGAATCATTTTTCTAGCTTTTCTTTTCAGTGTGAAAGTTGTTTCTTTAGTTTCTGTTGCTGAAAATGGCACCTCTCAAAGGACATTTTTAAGCAGGCAAATCATCAAATAAATAGAACAATAAATGATAATTTAAGTACAATAAAATATAAGATAAAAATTTGAATCTTACTGATTGCAAACCCACCACTCAAAGAGTATGTAATAATTTTTAACTGTTCAGTAAATCACTATTGTTATTTAATGAGGATTTTCCTAGAAAAATATGTTAAAATGAACAAATTAACTTCTCCTAATTCCTTGGAAGAAAAGTTACGACTAACCTAGATAGCATATTGAAAAGCAGAGACATTACTTTGCCAACTAAGGTCCATCTAGTCAAGGCTATGGTTTTTCCAGTAGTCATGTATGGATGTGAGAGTTGGACTGTGAAGAAGGCTGAGCGTCAGAGTCCCTTGGACTGCGAGGAGATCCAATCAATCCATTCTGAAGGAGATCAGCCCCGAGATTTGTTTGGAAGGAATGATGCTAAAGCTGAAACGCCAGTACTTTGGCCACCTCATGTGAAGAGTTGACTCATTAGAAAAGACTCTGATGCTGGGAGGGATTAGGGGCAGAAGGAGAAGGGGACGACAGAGGATGAGATGGCTGGATGGCATCACAGACTTGATGGACATGAGTCTGAGTGAACTCCGGGAGTTGGTGATGGACAGGGAGGTCTGACGTACTGTGATTCATGGAGTTGCAAAGTGTCGGACACGACTGAGCGACTGAACAGAACTGAATATAATTTAAACTGCAGTTTGTTGAAAGGTCAATTTAAAAAATGCGTGTGTGCACGTCTAGCTGCTGAGTTGCATCCAACTCTTTTGCAACTCCATGGATGGCAGCCTGCCAGGCTGCTCTGTCCATGGGAATTTCCAGGCAAGAATACTAGAGGAGGAGGTGCCATTTCCTTCTCCAGGAGATCTTCCTGACCCAGGGATCTAACCTGTGTTTCCTGCATTGAAAGGCAAATTATTTACTACTGAGTCACGGTGAAAAAAAAAAAAATACTGAAAGAGAAATGTTTGATTCTTTGAAGATTTTATACAGGGATTTTATAGAATTGTTTTTGTTCAGTGGCTAAGTTGTGTCTGACTCTTTACAACCCCATGGACTGTAGCATATCAAGCTCCTTTGTCCTCCACTATCTCCAGTAGTTTCATGACCATTGAGTCAGTGATGCCATCTAACCATTTCATCCTCTGAAGCCTCTTTCTCCTTTTGTTTTCAATCTTTCCCAGTATCAGAGTCTTTTACAATAGAGTACCCAATTTCAAATTTTCTTTTGAGATAAGCCACCAAGATGTTAAATAAACTAATGGTGAAACATATAAGCATTATAAGACAAACTGAAAGAATAATCAAAAGGATAACTGAAATTGAAAGTAATCCCTCTAAGAGCATTGAAAGACCTCAAGGATAAAATTATTGAAATGTTATATAAGTTATATGTTATAATTTTATTAAGTTATATGCTAAAATAAGATAAATGGCCATTCTTTTAAAGTATTGACTACTTCCTATAGATAAGAGTTTTAAAAGATGACCTCTAGGCCAAATCATTTCAGCTTCAAAGATGGCAAATTTTGTGTGGTTATAGTAAGTAGTATTCTTCCCAAATGGTAAAGACTCCATGGGGCAATGCAGGAGATACAAGAGACATGGGTTCAGTCCCTGGATCGGGAAGATTCCCTGGAGTAGGAAATGGCAACCTGCTCCAGTATTCTTGCCTGGATACTTTCATAGACAGAGGAGGCTGGTGGGCTGCATTTCGGAGACTTGCAAAGAACTGGACATGACTGAGTGCACACACATACACACACGTACACACACACACTTGAATGCACACACATGCATATATTAAGTAATAGAGTCTTTCATTAAAAAAAAAAGAGAAAAACTGAGTCAATCTATTGGCATATTACAAGGTTAATATAAGAGGAAATCAACACTTGCTAGAGTTACATTAGGAAGAGAATATGTATATAAGAAAGGACTCATTTATCTTGGCTCCCTAAGAATTAAAAATATAAACAAATACAAAGATAAATGGACTAGCAAGTGTGTATGGATATTTTCCTAACCATATGATATCAGAGCATTTCTTATAGCACACTATCTTGGTGTCATGAAGGACTTGTCAATAAACAAGTAGATATCTAGTAGTTCAGGTATGTTTATATCTAATAGTTCAATGAGAATATATGAGTTTTGACTTACATTCAGTAGGAAGTTTCTTTTTTGGACTCTCAAAAGTAGATGCTCATATTTTTGGTATCAGCTTAGGATGCAAGCTGGAAAGAGCATCACTCTTAACCATTTAACAAAGTAATGATGGAGACTGTAAATTGATTTTTGTTAATCTCATCAGAGAACAAAAGTTAAAAGTTAAATAACTAATCCCAAATATAAGGAAACATGTTGCATCTAAGGAGAGGCATGGTGAGAGCTCTTATTTACCAGGGGCACCATACAAGTAAGAGTTCATTCATTTAATTTTTTAAAAAATAAATTACTAAATGGGCTAGCATAAGAAAATAAAAGCCCTTAAAACTGCAGACATAAGAGAAATTCCACCCCACTCCACAGTCACAAGTAATAGCAGACTACTTCTGATAGAAGGCCAGAAGCATGGAGAAGTCCTTTTTGAGGTATGTACACAAAGGGAAGACTTAGATCTAAGAGTGAAGTAAACATCAAGAAAAATCCTTTGACAAACCAGCCTCCTCTCTAAACACAAATAATGTAGAGTAATTTAAAGCCTGTGATGCACTACAGGTAACTATAGCAACAGCAAAACCCACATCTATCTGGAGTAGCTATATCAATTTCAGACAAACTTCAAAACAAGGAATATTGCCAGAGATAAAAGGAGAACAGCATATAATAGCAAAAGGT
>SJYC01016070.1:0-13738 GCA_006408675.1 Madoqua kirkii | reverse complement strand
TCCATCTGTCACCACATAGTTATTACAATCTTAGACTTTATGCTATATATTACATCCCCATGGACTATTTATTTTCTCTCTGGCAGTTTGTATTTTTACCTTTTAACTCCTTTCACCCAAGTCCCCACCCACTATCCTGTGACAAATATGTATGTTTGTTGTATGTTATCTATGAAACTGTTTCCATTTCTTTCTCTCTCTGTTTTCTTTCTTTCTTTCTTTCTTTTTTTTTTTGAGGTGTTAGATTTTGCAACTGAGTGAAATTATACAGCATTTTTCTTTCTCTGTCTGATATTTCACTAATACTCTTTATATCTATCCATGCTGTCACAAATTTCAAGATTTAATTTTTTAAATTTTACTTTATTTTACTTTGCTTATGTTTGTTGTATGTTATCTATGAAACTGTTTCCATTTCTTTCTCTCTCTGTTTTCTTTCTTTCTTTCTTTCTTTTTTTTTTTGAGGTGTTAGATTTTGCAACTGAGTGAAATTATACAGCATTTTTCTTTCTCTGTCTGATATTTCACTAATACCCTTTATATCTATCCATGCTGTCACAAATTTCAAGATTTAATTTTTTAAATTTTACTTTATTTTACTTTGCAATACTGTATTGGTTTTGCCATGCATCAGCATGAATCCACCACAGGTGCACACGTGTTTCCAATCCTGAATCCCCCTCCCACTTCCCTCCCCATACCATCTCTCTGGGTCATCCCAGTGCACCAGGCCCAAGCATCCTGTATCCTGCATCAAACCAAAGCTGGCGATTCGTGTCTTATATGATATTATACATGTTTCAATGCCATTCTCCCAAATCACCCTACCCCCCCCTCAGAGTCCAAAAGATTGTTTTATACATCTGTGTCTCTTTTGCTATCTTACATAATGTGTTATCTTTACCATCTTTCTAAATTCCATATATATGTGTTGGTATACTGTATTGGTTTTTTTCTTTCTGGCTTACTTCACTCTGTATAATCGGGTCCAGTTTCATCCACCTCATTAGAACTGATTCAAATGTATTCTTTTTAGTGGCTGAGTAATACTGCATTGAGTATATGTACCACAGCTTTCTTATCCATTCATCTGCTGACAAACATCTAGGTTGCTTCCATGTCCTGGCGATTATAAACAGTGTTGCCATAAACATTGAGGTACCATTTCACACCACTCAGAATGGCTGCAATCCAAAAGTCTACAAGCAATAAATGCTGGAGAGGGTGTGGAGAAAAGGGAACCTTCTTACACTGTTGATGGGAATGCTAACTAGTACAGCCACTATGGAGAACAGAGTGGAGATTCCTTAAAAAACTGGAACTAGAATAAGATTTAATTTTTTATGGCTAGATAATATCCAGTCTCTGTGTGTGTATACTGAGAAGGAAAAAGAAATTGCTAGAGCATGTAGCAGTTCTATTCTTAGTGTTTTGAGAGACTTCCACACTGGTTTCCAAGTGGTTGCACCAATATGCATTCTAACAGTGCATGACATCCTCCCCAGTGCTTGTTATTTGTTGTCTTTTCGATGATAGCCCTTCAACCAGGTATGACGTAGTATCTTTTGGTGGTTTTGATTTGTATTTTCATGGTGATTAATGATGTCAAAGATCTTTTCATGTGCCTATTGACCATCTGTATTCCTTTTTTAAAGCAGCATCCTTTGTCTGTGTTTTAATCAGGTTATTTGCTTTTTCATGCTGAGTTGTATGAGCTCTTTATTTGTTTTGAATATCAATCTTTTATTTAATATACCATTTGGAAATAACTTCTCCCGTTCTGTAAGCAGCATTTTCATTTTGTTGATAGCTTACTTCATTGTGCAAAATCCTTTTATTTTGTCAGTTTTGCTTACTTTTGCTTTTGTTTCCCTTGCCTCAGGAGTCAGACACATTTCTCCAAATTGTGTGGAAACACAAAAGACCCTAATTAGCCAAAGCAATGTCAAGGAAGAAGAAACTTATTGGTATGACACTCCTTGACTTTAAACTGCACTACAAACCTATGGCAATCAAAACATTATGTTCAGTTCAGTTCAGTTCAGTTCAGTTCAGTCGCTCAGTTGTGTCTGATTGACTCTTTGCGACCCCATGAATCACAGCACAGTAGGCTTCCCTGTCCATCACCAACTCCCAGAGTTCACTCAGACTCACGTCCATCGAGTCAGTGATGCCATCCAACAATCTCACCCTCTGCTGTCCCCTTCTCCTGTCCCCAATCCCTCCCAGCATTAGACTCTTTTCCAAAGAGTCAGTTCTTCACATGAGGTGGCCAAGGTACTGGAGTTTCAGCCTCAGCATCATTCCTTCCAAAGAAATCCCAGGGCTGATCTTCAGAATGGACTGGTTGGATCTCCTTGCAGTCCAAGGGACTCTCAAGAGTCTTCTCCAACACCACAGTTCAAAAGCATCAATTCTTTGGTGCTCAGCCTTCTTCACAGTACAACTCTCACATCCATACATGACCACAGGAAAAACCATAGCCTTGACTAGATGGACCTTAGTCGGCAAAGTAATGTCTCTGCTTTTGAATATGCTATCTAGGTTGGTCATAACTTTTCTTCCAAGGAGTGAGTGTCTTTTAATTTCATGGCTGCAATTGCCATCTGCGGTGATTTTGGTACTGATACAAATCAGACACACACCTCAAATGGAACAGGACAGGGCACCTAGAAATAAAACTATGTTTATATGCTAAATTCCAAAACAATTCCTGTGAAGACTGATGTTTAAGAGAATACTGCCAAGAATATTGGCTCCAGTTTTCTAGCAGTTTTATGGTTTTATGTGTTTTATTTAAATCTTTAATCCATTTTGAGTTTATTTTTATGTGGAGAGAAAATAGTCCAGTTTGATTCTTTTGCATGTAAATGTTCAATCTTCCCCACACTGTTCACTGAGGAGACTCTGCTTTCCCCACTCTATATTCTTGGCTAATTTATCACAGATTAATTGACAATAGAAGCACTGTAGGTGTCATATCTTTTTAGCAGCATCTTGTGATGAGAGTGAGATAAGAGTCCAGATAAATTTTTTTTGTGTGTGTGTGTTCTTTTCCCCCTAGCCTCACCTTTTATATTTCCATTCAGTATGTTTATCTATACTCAAGAATGAGTTTATCTCTACTGTGTTGCTCCCAGGAGTAACTCTTTTTAAAATTTTAATTAATAGTCTTTGCTTTTTAGAGTGACTAAATTTACAGAAATATTGAACAGAAAGAAGAGTTTCCATATACCCTCAACCTCACCCATCCCCATAGTTTTCTCATTTTTTTACATCTTGCACATTCTGTTACATTTGTTACAATAGACAGATGACTCAGTTCAGTCAGTTCAGCCGCTCAGTCATGTTCAGCTGTTTGTGACCCCATGAACTGCAGCACAGCAGGCCTCCCTGTCCATCATCAACTCCCAGAGCTTACCCAAACTGATGTCCATTGAGTCAGTGATGCCATCCAACCTCTGTCATACCCTTCTCCTCTTACCCTTAATCCTTCCCAGCATCAGGATCTTTTCAAATGAGTCAACTTTATGCATCAGGTGGCCAAAGTATTGGAGTTTCAGCTTCAACATCAGTCCTTCCAATGAACACCCAGGACTAATCTCCTTTACGGTGGACTGGTTGGACCTCTTATCAGTCCAAGAGACTCTCAAGAGTCTTCTCCAACATCACAGTTCAAAAGCATCAATTCTTCAGTGCTCAGCTTTCTTTATAATCTAACTCTCACATTCATACGTAACTACTGGAAAAAGACAGATGACTATTGATACTTATTATTAGTTAAAGTCCATCAGACTTCACTCTTCGAGTTCCATTCTCTGTTGAAGTGTGTTTAGTCACTCAGTGGTGTTCGACTCTTTGCAACTCCACTGACTGTATCCCACCAGGTTACTCTGTTCATGGGACCCAGGCAAGAATACTGGAATAGGTTGCCATTCCCTTCTCCAGGGGATCTTCACAGCCCAGGAATTTAACCTGGGTATCTTGCACTGCAGGATTCTTTACCGTCTGAACCAAGGTTGGGGACCATTCTCTGTGAGTTTTGATAAATGTATAATGATCTGTATCTATCATCACAGTATCAGAATGGTTGTCTTACTCGATACCCTCTGCCTTCAATACCCCCTGATTTCAGCCCTTTCTCCTTTGCCCCATATCTTGGGAAACTACTGATATTTTACTGTCTCCTTGGCTTTTTATTTTTTCTGGAATGTCATATACTTGGAATCATACAATAGTTTTTCATATTAACTTCTTTTTCTTAGCAATATGTTTTTTTTTAAGTTTCATCCATGTTTTCATGGATTGAGAGCTCATTTCTTTTTATCATTGATAATATTCTTTTATATGGATATACCACCATTTTTCATTAATTTGCTTGCTGATTGCTTATATAAACTTTGATTGTTTGTTTGTTTTTATCTCAGTCTCTTCCACATAGAACCTCCAGCAATTCATGGATCACACTTTTGGTGTTCCTACAGGTACCCATAGTCAATTTCTGATCATGAGCTTCTGTTCCTGATAATCCTTGGTTTTCTATTCATCTATGTCTCCAAGGTTTAGGGCAGCTGTTTGACCTATAATTTCAATTCTCTGATGATTCTAAGAGAGTTGATATTTTTCAACTTGTTCAAGTTTTTTTTTTTTTTTTCCTTCCTTACTGTGAGGAATAATGTCCTTCAGTTTGATTGCTAATGCTGAATTTGATTGGTTTATGTGATAGAAGCAAGTAGGAGGGAGGATGTGGATGTCATGCTTTCCGGCAAGCCTGGCTGCTTCTTGCACATTTGTCCCACATAGGGAGATACGCTCTGGTCCACAGCTCTGGTCCCCTTATCTCTCTTGGGAACATTAAGTGGGGTTCCATGGGAAAGAGACTTCAAGTATTAATTTCCCTATGTCCTCGCTTCCCAGCGTCCCTTTTCTTCCCTGCTAGCAAACAATCATTGGAATTTTAGCTGATTCATTTTCACCCACACAGATGGCAACCACCCCTTACTTCTGTGCTTTGGCCAGGTTTTCCAGTGTTCACACCCTATCTCTCCACATTGGGGCCTGCCTTTCCTCAGACCTTGGGCTCCTTAGTTTCCCTATAACCTCAGCTGTCAAGTAGCTTCAGAATATGTTAAAATCTGGAGTTTATCCAGACTTCTTTTTCTGCTAGAATTGTAGTGACTCATTTCCAGATTTCTAGGCAGAAGAATCAGATGCTAAATTTCAGAATCTAGGTTGAGTTAATCGTGGAAGCTCAATCCTGATTTTAAAAATGTGTTCATTAATCTCTCTGAGACTTACTTATTCCGACAGTGCATTGAAGGTGGTACTGCATTGTATTCTTTCATCTGCATGTCATTCTTTTGAAAAGTTTTAGAAATAGCTCAATATATTGAGGCCTAAATATTGAGAGTAGTTCATGGTAAAGGATAATAAGATGGGGAATATCATGTTCTTAAGTAACTGCTCAGAGAAGCAAATAAAATATGTCCTCAAGAGAAGAACAAACATTTTCTCAGGAAAGGAACACAGAAATTTGAAGGGAAGTTACTCCTTTGAGTCCTTCTACAAGAGGCAAATTGTGATGTTGTAAACACCCCAAATAGTGTTCCCAAGATAAGCACACATTTTATGTGGATGTATGATTCTTATGTGTTTCTCTGTAAAGTTGAGGGCACAATGCTAAGCCCATATTCAGTAAAATACTCACCAAAATCTCACCAAAACAAAAAACCCGTCCAAAATGTATCTTTTTTAGATATTTCTGTGTCTTGATGTTTGCATAAGATAAATAATGCAGACAAGAATGAAAGTGGAAAGGACTCTATGTTGTTCAAGCAATTCTCTGAGGCTTAGAGTTTCAGACTTAACTGTTGTTTAATATCAAGGAGTATATATTGCGTACACACACATATTGATATAAGCAAAACCATAATCAGAGTATCCCATCATGGAAATTGAAAAAAATATACAGTTTCATGGACTTTGTGAAATAAAGCATTCTAAAGAGTTGCTCAGTAGTAGAGAATTTGCCTGACAATGCGGGAGACACAAGAGTCCTGGTTTCAGTCCCTGAGTTGGGAAGATCCTCTGGATTAGGAAATGGCAACACACTCCAGTATTCTTGTCTGGTGAATCCCACGGACAGAGAATACTGGTGGGCTACTATGGGATCGCAAGGAGTCAGACTGAGCAACTTCTGAAGACTGAATATGTGATCATATCAGTCTTTCCATTATCACAATAATTCAAGTCTATGGCCTAGCCACTACTGCCAAAGAAGCTGAAGTTGAACAGTTCTATGAGGATGTATAAGTCTTTCTAGAACACACACACACACACACACACACACACACACACATACACACACACACAAAGATGTCCTTTTCATCATAAGGGACTGGAATGCAAAATTAGAAAGTTAGAGATATCTGGAGTAACAGGTAAGTTTTGCCTTGGTGTACAAGATGAAGAAGGGCAAAAGCTAACAGAGTTTTAGCAAGAGAACACACTGGCCATAGCAAACACCCTCTTCCAACAACACAAAAGATGACCCTACCCATGGCATCACCAGATGGTCAATACTGAAATCAGATTGATTATAGTATACAGCCAAAGATGGAGCTCTATACAGTCAGCAGAAACAAGACCAGGAGCTGACTGTGGCTCAGATCATGAACTCTTATAGCAAAATTCAGACTTAAACTGAAGAAAGTAGGGAAAACGACTAGACTATGCTGGTGTGACCTAAATTGAATCCTTTAAATTATTATACAGTGGAAGTTATGATTATACAGTGGAAGTTAATAGTGGACAATTCAAGAGATTAGATCTGATAGCCAGACGTGCCTGGAGAACTATGGACAGTGTTCATGACATTTTACAGGAGACAGTGATCAAAACCATCCCTAAGGAAAAGAAATACAAAAAGACAAAATGATTGTCTGAAGAGGCCTTATGAATAGCTAAGAAAAGAAGATAAGTGAAAGGCAAAGGAGAAAAGGAAAGATATACCCATCTGAATGCAGAATTCCAACGATTAGCAAGGAGAGATAAGAAAGCCTTCTTAAGTGATCAGTGCAAAGAAATAGAAGAAAACAAAACAATATAATGGGAAAAACTAGAGATCCATTCAAGAAAATCAGAGATATCAAGGGAACATTTCATGCAAAGATGGGCAAAATAAAGGAAAGAAATAGTATGAACATAACAGAAGCAGAAGATATTAAGAAAAGGTGGTAAGAATACACACAAAAAAACTATACAAAAGAAATCTTAATGACCCAGATAACCATGATGGTGTGATCTCTCAGCTAGAGCCAAACGTTCTGGAATGCAAAGTTGAGTAGGCCTTAGGCAGCATCACATGAACAAAGCTGGTGGAGGTGATGGAATTCCAGCTGAGCCTTTTCAAATCCTAAAAGATGATGCTGTGAAAGTGCTGGACTCAATATACCATCACATTTTCAAAGCTTACCAGTGGCCTTAGGTTTGGAAAAGTCAGTTTCCATTCTAATCCTATGGGGTCACAGAGAGTCGGACATGACCAAGGACTGAACTGACTGATTATTTATCATTATTAGAGAAGGCTGAAGAAACACATATGAACAATCATGTCTCTTCTACAACTGAAAATAAAGATTGAAGGCACTAAAGAATAATAGTATAAACTGCATTAGGATGTTGTGAAAATCACAGACCACAGGGTATTTGAAGATTATTATTAACTCTTCAAATTTGCATGTTTTAAATGATCTTCCAATATGGCAGAAACTGTGTATTAGATCTTTCTTTGTAAGTTCAAGAATCCAACTGTATATTTCCCTTCTCAGTCACTCTAATGTAACTGATAACTTCCATGATAGGACAGACCAACTAAACACATATCTGATGGAACCTATTTCCCTATATGAGGGAGGAAGATATAGCCTTTACCTACTGTACAAACATGGAATGAGCACTACAGTGGAAATAAAATGGCTGGAAAATCTAGCACACTTGAGCTGTATTTTTTTTATATTAAGTGAAAATGATTATGATTAGCAAAGCTAAAAGGATTAAAGTATCAATTCATACTAGTTGATAATCTTTGTTTGAAGAGTCTTTATTGTCAATGAAAAACTGGAACCACATATGTCATGTTGGGTGATGTTTGGTAAATTGATGCCTTTGTGCTTAAGGCATAGGAAGTAATCACCTCAGTGACTGATTTAATGTTTCTCTGTTGAGAGTGGAAAAAGCACCAAGAGGTATAAAATTAAAATCATGTTCAATAAGGAAAATTTCCTTTTTCTTATTATTCTTCTTCTTCCTCTGACTGAATTGTTAGGTAATTAAGCTCCTAGCATGAACCTAATAATGAAGACATCATTCTTTAAGGCAGCAAATCTTACTTCAAATACTACAGTCTATTCTACTTTTGCTTAGGGGAAAATTTGTTTTCAATACCATTCAGTTATATATTTGATAAAGAAAAATCCATCTGGAAGAAAGAAATAGAAATTATTGTATTTCTGACATCTCCTAAACATTTGAAATAGAAACTCTCTGTAATGCCAGAAAAAGGTGAGTGTCCAGTAGCACCAAATCAGTATCTGACATGAAATAGTGTTGGCATATAAGTATCCAGGATACACATTTCTATTAGGCTGTGCTGTGACAAAAGGCTACATCTAGCTGACAGCAGTTAAGAAATTCAGTTCCTGTATTTTCCAATATTAACTGTGCATCAAAGACTACAGTTAGGCTTGGAAAATTCTCTCATCATTTGGTACATTATTGCAATTCCTTGTAAAATAGGAAAGTGAATTAAGCTGACCTCATAGTAGCAGCTGTGGAGAAGAATAAGAATTGCAGAAGAAATCATGATTCTTGACTGTGCTGATAACATTAATAGCATATCACCACAGTTTGTAGAAATGTGGGTTGTAACAATTCTCACGAATTAGAATTAGAGCAAACAAACAAACAAACAAAAAAACATGTCACTTTCCACCGAGAAAAAATAGGAAGGTATGTGGTGGTGATTTTGAGGTTTTGGAAACAGGCTGCTTAGAAGCCTGGTATGAACACTGGGATACGAGGTTCAGTTCAGTTCAGTTCAGTCGCTCAGTCGTGTCCGACTCTTTGTGACCCCATGAATCACAGCACACCAGGCCTCCCTGTCCATCACCAACTCCCGGAGTTCACTCAGACTCACGTCCATCGAGTCAGTGATGCCCTCCAGCCATCTCATCCTCTGTCATCCCCTTCTCCTTCTGCCCCCAATCCTTCCAAGCATCAGACTCTTTTCCAATGAGTCAGCTCTTCACATGAGGTGGCCAGAGTACTAGAGTTTCAGCTTTAGCATCATTCCTTCCAAAGAAATCCCAGGGCTGATCTCCTTCAGAATGAACTGGTTGGATCTCCTTGCAGTCCAAGGGACTCTCAAGAGTCTTCTCCAACACCACAGTTCAAATGCATCAATTCTTCGGTGCTCAGCCTTCTTCACAGTCCAACACTCACATCCATAGATGACTACTGGAGGTTAGGGGCTCGTATTTAAAGACAATCTAGCCATTAATTTCTGTGTGGTAGTTTGAGCATTCTTTGGCATGCCTTTCTTTGGGACTGGAGTAAAAACCGACCTTTTCCAGTCCTGTGGCCCCTACTGAGATTTCCAAACATGCTGGCATATTGAGTGAAGCACTTTCACAGCATCATCTTTTAGGATTTGAATTAGCTCAGCTGGAATTCCGTCATCTCCACTAACTTTGTAGTGATGTTTCCTAAGGCCCACTTGTTCTTGGACTCCAGAAGTCTGGCTCTAGGTGAGTGATTGCACCATTGTGGTTATCTGAGTCATTAATGTCTCTTTTGTACAATTCTTCTGTGTATCCTTGCCATCTCTTAAATTCTTCTGCTGCTGTTAGGTCCATACCATTTCTGTCCTTTATTGAACCCATCATTGCATGAAATGTTCCCTTGGTATCTCTAATGTTTTGAAGAGTTCTTTAATTTTTCCCATTCTATTGTTTTCCTCTTTCCTTGCATTGATCCATTCAGTTCAATTCAGATCAATCACTCAGTCCTGTCTGACTCTTTGCAACCCCGTGAACCACAGCACGCCAGGCCTCCCGGTCCATCATCAACTCCCAGAGTTTACCCAAACTCATGTCTGTTGAGTCACTGATGCCATCCAGCCATCTCATCCTCTGTCGTCCCCTTGTCCTCCTGCCCCTAATCCTTCCAATCATCAGGGTCTTTTCAAATGAGTCAACTCTTCACATCACGTGGCCAAAGTATTGGAGTTTCAGCTTCAACATCAGTCTGTCCAATGAATACCCAGGTCTGATTTCCTTTAGAATGGACTGATTGGCTCTCCTTGCAGTCCAAGGGACTCTCAAGAGTCTTCTTCAACACCACAGTTCAAAAGCATCAATTCTTAAGCACTCAATTAAGATGACTCTTTTTTTTTTAATCTCTCTTTGCTATTCTTTGGAACTCCGTATTCAGGTGGATATATCTTTCCTTTTCTCCTTCGCCTTTTACTTCACTTCTTTTCTCTACTATTTGTAATACCTCCTCAGTCAACCTTTTACATTTTTGTGTTTCTTTTTCTTGAGGATGGTTTTGATCACCGCCTCCTGTATAATGTTACAAACCTCCAACCATAGTTCTTCAGGCAGTCAGTCTATCAGATATAATCCCTTGAATCTATTTGCCACTTCCACTGTAAATTGTAATGGATTCAATTTAGATCATACCTGAATGGTCTAAAAGTTTTCCCTACTTTCTTCAAGTCTGAATTTTGCAATAAGGAGTTAATGATCTAAGCCACAGTCAGCTCCTGGTCTTGTTTTTTGCTGACTGTATAGAGCTTCTTCATCTTCCACTGCAAAGAATGCAGAAAATTGGTAGTTGCCTAGACCTGGAGGATTTAAGAGTACTCAGAAGTGGAGACTTAAAGTTCAAAGTCTTCTGGGGTCTATAAAGAAACTGCCTGCAATGCCAGAGACCCTGGTTTGATCCATGGGTCAGGAAGATTCCCTGAAGAAGAAAATGGCACCCCCCTCCATTACTCTTGCCTGGGAAATCCCATGGATGGAGGAGCCTGGTGGGCTACTGCCCATATGGTCAAAAAAGTCAGACATGACTTAGTAACTAGACCACCACCACCACCACCAATAATGGTCTAAAATTCATAGTGGTGATAGACACACAATTCGGTGAATATACTAAAAGCCACTGAACTGTATACTTTAAATGGGTGAATTACATGGTGAGTGAAGTGTGAAGTGAAATTGCTCAGTCGTGTCCGACTCTTTGTGACCCCATGGATGGTAGCCCATCAGGCTCTTCCGTCCACGGTATTCTCCAGGCAAGAATACCGGAGTGGGTTGCCATTTCCTTCTCCAGGGAATCTTCCCAACCCAGGGATTGAACCCAGGTCTCCCACATTGCAGGCAGACACTTTAACCTCTGAGCCACCAGGGAAGCCCAGTTACATGGTACGGGAATTTTATCTCAATAAAGTTGTTTAAAATATTTAAAAAAGTAAGGTGTCTTGTCCCATCGCTTCATGGCAAATAAGTGGGGAAACAATGGAAACAGTGACTGACTTTATTTTCTTGGTCCCCAAAATCACTGTGGACAGTGACTACAGCCATGAAATTAAGTTGATTGCTGCTTGGAAAGAAAACAATGACAAACAGTCATTGACATAATGGCAGTATATTAAAAACCAGAGACATTACTTTCCCAAGAAAAGTCTGTAGTCAAAGCTATGGTTTTTCCAGCAATCATGTTTGGATGTGAGAGTTGGAACATAAAGAAGGCTGAGTTCTGAAGCATTGATGCTTTTGGACTGTGGTGTTGGATAAGACTCTTGAGCATCCCTTGGACACAGAGAGAGTAAACACTCATTTCTAAAGGAAACCAATTTTGAATATTCATTGGAAGGACTGATACTGAAGCTCCAATACATTGGCCACTTGATATGAGGAGAAAAGACCCTGATGTAGAGAAAGATTGAAGGCAGGAAGAGAAGGGAACAACAGGGACTAGATGGTTGGATGGAATCACCGACTCAGTTGATGAGTTTGAACAAGCTCCTAGATTTGGTAATGGGCAGGGAGGCCTGGTGTGCTGCAGCCCATGGGGTTGCAAAGAGTCAGACATAACTGAGCGACTGAACAACAATTGCTTTCTGTTCTTTTTCACCTCTTGAACTTTCCCTCTAAGATTCTCTTTCTTCTGTGATAAAAATACCCTTTTCTCTTTCTTTTATGAGAAGTCTGTGTATCAAGATCACAATTTTTCTCTCATTTTGTTGTCTGAAAATATCTTCTTCCATCCTCGATTCTTGAAATATATTAATGGCAGATCTTAACTCTAGTTGGCAGTAATTTTTGCTGCTACTGCTTTCTTATTTCCTTGTTTATTTGTGTGGGATGGAAGTTTCTTTCTATTCCTTGGGGGTATTGGTCTGGTCTGTGTCTCTCCGTGCTTTCCACCAGTCCTGCCCTTTGCTGCTGGGCTGGCCTTTGGAAACTGATAATCCAGTGCTTTCTGTTAGAACCACAAGGTTCTCAGCCATTAGTTTTCCAAATATTACAGAATCTTGCCCTGGGTCCCTGACAGTCACACAGTCACATTCTAGCCTCTCTTCATGAAATAAGCTTTTTTTTTTTTTTACATTTTGCATATATGTGATATACAATGTTTGTGTTTCTCACTGACATATCATTTAGCATAACACACTCAAACTCTATCCATGTGGTTGCAAATATCAGTATTTCCTTATTTTGAGTGGCTGAATAATATTCCATTGTTTATATGTATACCATATTTTTTCTATACATCCAATTAAAGACGTTTAGATTGTTTCCATTTCTTGGCTGTAATGAACATGGGAGTACAGATATTGCTTCAATATCTGTTTCTTTGGATATATACCCAAGAAAGGAATCTTTAAGAAAAGATCTTTAGAGTCTTTAAGAAAATGATCTCTTATTAAGGTAATTTCTTTAATTGTTTCAGAGATATGTCCTTTCTTATTTCCTGCCAACAAGGAATCTCTCTGCTTCAATATCAGAGTTATCTATATGAAGAATTTCTATACCATTGCGATCAACTTGTAAACCTTTCAATTTCTTAGAATATTTCTGAGATTTTGAAGTCCTAGTTTACCTTATCATACTCACCGTTTGCTTCCGTCCTCTGCTAGGTATAGTCATAATGAAAACTTCAAGGTTTAACGCAGTTTCAATGGCTGTCACAGATCTATCTATTGAGTATTCAATTAAAATGTGAGATTTCCTTTTGGAAGAAATAGTATTAATATTTTATAATTACTCTTGATGGTTTGGCCTCTTAACATAGCATCTGTTATCTTTAGAAAAATATTATCACTTAGTTAGTTTTGAGGATATTATCTGGACTTTTTTTCCTGTTATCCTACTTCATTTATCAGTTTAAAGAGGAAGGATTGAATAGATCAAATCTTGTTTCCATGTCATCATACCTCTGAAACTGAGTGCAGTGTTAATATCTGTGCATGATAATGTGAATATTGAGTATTTCTATTGGTCTGTTTTTATTTTCTATTGCTTATATTTGTTTTTCAAATGGTATATTTTCTCCAGATATGTCTGGTTATTGTTTATCATATACTGGGCATTGTCTTTCAAAATTGTTTATAGAAATAATGTGAGGTCTAGGATCTTTTTTCATTTCCTGTTATATAGCACAGTGATTCTAT
>SJYC01016068.1:0-10101 GCA_006408675.1 Madoqua kirkii | reverse complement strand
AGACCCTGATGCTGGGAGGGATTGGGGACAGGAGGAGAAGGGGACAACAAAGGATGAGAAGGCTGTATGGCATCACCAACTCGAGGGACATGAGTTTGAGTGAACTCCAGGAATTGGTGATAGACAGGGAGGCCTGATGTGCTGCAATTCATGGGGTCACATGACTGAGAGTCGGACATACAAAGTGTTGGAACTGAATTGAATCATCTTAGAAATTACAAGAATGAAATATTTCCCTGAAACTCAATAAATAAGTCATGAAGGAATAAGTCTGTGAATCTACTATCCAGAATGACTTGTGAAAATTATTTTCAAAACTCAACCATTTAAAGTCTCTGGAAATGCTCCCTAGGGCATACAGCAAATGAACCTTTTCTTCCAGACTATCTCCAAGAACTCAGGTGAGAACAGAGAGCATCTAGTTCAACAGTAACTGCTCCTTCCTTTCCTCCTTTCTGACCATAACAATGGAAACTTCACTCTGCGATGCTGCGTCTGAGATGCACACTCCCTCCCTGCTAAGGGGCTGTGGGATCATCTTCCCACGATGGGGATGGTTCAGTGTTTTTCATCCTGTTCCTCAGCTACCTGCTGCAGAGGTTCAGTTGCTGGTAAATGTACCTAGGAGGTTAGGACTTTCTTCTCCAACCCAGTCTTCACTCGTGGGACCAAGGCTCTAACCTCGGGCTGGGCATCCTGAGAATGCCCTGAGACTATCACTGGTCATAGCAAATACGCTTTTTCAACAGCACAAGAGACGACTCTATACATGGACATCACCAAATGACTGGTAAATACCGAAATCAGAGTGATTACATTCATTTGTAACAGTTAGCAATAACAAGACCTGGAGCTGACCGGGGCTCAGACCATCAGCTCTTCATAGCAAAATTCAGGCTTTGACTGAAAAAAGGGGGGATAACCATTAGGCCGGTCAGCCACGACTTAAATCCAATTCCCCATGAACATACAGTGCAGCTAATGAATAGATTCAAGCGATTAGATCTAATAAATACAGAGCCGAAGAACTATGGGCAGATGTCCCTGATAATACACTGGAGGCAGTGAACCAAACCATCCTAAAGAAGAAGAAATGCAAGAAGGCAAAGTGGGTGTCTGAGGAGGCTTTACAAGTAACTGAGGAAAGAAGTGAAAAGCAAGGGAGAAAGGAAAATATCACCCAAGTGAATGCAGAGTTCCAGAGAATAGCAAGGAGCCACAAGAAGGCCTTCTTCCATGAACAATGCAAAGAAAGAGAGGAACACAACAGAAAGGGTAAGACTTGGGATCTCTTCAAGAAAATCAGAAATACCAAAGGAACATTTCATCCAAAGATGGGTACAATAAAGGAGAGAAGTGGTAAAGAGTAACAGAAGCCGAAGAGAAAGCACCAGAAGAATATCCACCTCTGCTTCACTGACTACTCTAAAGCCTGTGACTGTGTGGGTCATAACAGACTGCGGAAAGCTCTTAAAGAGACAGGAATACCAGACCTTCTTACCTGTCTCCTGAGAAACCTGTATGTGGGTTAAGAAGCAACAGTTGGAACCCTGCAGGGCACAACTGACTGGCTGAGAAAGGAGTACGACAAGGCTCCCTACTGTCAGTGTGTTTAACTTTTACGCAGAGCACTTCATGTGAAATGCCAGGCTGGACGAGTTAACAAGCTGGAAATCAAGACTGTGGGAGAAATATTAACAACCTCAGATATGCAGAGGTCTCTAATGGTAGAAAGGGAAGCGGAACTAAAGAGCCTCTTGATGAGGGTGAAGGAGGAGAGTGAAAGGGCCAGCTTAACACTCAGTATTAAAAAACGAAGATCATAGCATCTGGTCCCATTAGCTCATGGCAAATAGAAGGGCAAGAGGAGGAAGCAGTGGCAGAGCTCCTCTTCCTGGGCTCTGAAACCACTGCGGATGCTGAAGGTAGCCATGAAATCAGATGAGAGCTGTTTGGGAAGAAAACTATGACAAATGCAGACAGGCTGTTAAAAAGCAAAGATATCACTTTGGAGAATCAGGGGACACTTAGGCGCTGACTTCTGGGTCCTAATGAACCAAGTCTTTGAAGGAGCAGCACCTTCCAGAACAAGTGGACGGGAAACAGGTTAGAAGCTGAGTGTAAACTGTAAACACCCTTACTCAATCTCTAGGCACTCTCTGAATACTTTCTAAAGTATCTGCTTGTCTTACTTTGTGTGTTTAATGGGTGGTGGTTCCCCTCCTGGCCCCTTACTTCAGGGTAAACATTACAGTAGTTTAACCTAGAGGAATGAGTATGTTTTGTCCAGAACACCGAGTTAACAGCTGAGGGCTGTTTGTAGAGCTGGGATGGAGCAGACAGCTGGGGAGAAACTCAGCTGGACGAATTTAGGAACTGGTAATGACAATAAGGGGGCAGGCTTACCGCCCACTTATGGGCAGGGTGCCCTCCAGTTTCCTGGCGGGTGGATGATGGGACTAGTTACCAAGATGTTTTGGGGAAAGGGCGAGTCTTTGGGGCGAAGGGGACTAATGAACTGGTGGTGGTGCAGGCTCCACTAGGCTGAGTAAGAAGGGGACAGGGGAGAGGGAAGGTCTGGGAAGGACACCTGACGGAATTGCCCCTGTGATGGGCACAGAGCAACCTAAGGGCCTCTTGGAGGAGGAAACCTCTGAGCTAAGATGGGAAAGAGAAGAGCCAGATGAGCAAAGAGCAGGTGGACAGACAGCACCAAGGACCTGGGCAGTGTGTGGAGGGACCTCAGGGTGCAGGTCACCCGGCTGGGTGGAGACACGGTGGAGGCCAGTGAGGCTGAGCAGGAGCGGCAGGAACCTGTAGATGAGACCAGAGCCAGGCGGGCCCAGATCTTGCCTGAGCACTGCATCTGCGCTCCAGTCAGACTCACCTTGGGGCCTTATCAGAGGCAGGAGCTCTGTGCACACATCTCTGGTGGCAAAGAAGTTTGTTTTCATAGTCACCTCTGCTTGAATGTGAAATGGTGTGGTATCAGCAGCTTTCAAGAGAAGAGCAAAGTAGAGTCAAGAAACAGTTCTCCCCCGGCAACATTCCATAAGAAGATTCATTTCTTGAGTTTTGTGTATAACTAGTGAAGGTAAAAACTGTTAGAATTTTGTGCACAATACAGTCAGTACTGTACCCGTGTGAATTTCCCGGTTTGATAATGAAACATAGTTTTGTAAGAGCGCACTACTGGCACGGCCCTGTACAAAGGGTGCAACATGGGAGCTCTGTGTATCAGAAAGGGGCCGAGGAATAACCTGGAAACGGTGCCCAGGATTCTGAGCCAGAGAAACAGTTCTCTCAGGCTAGAGAACATCCAATTCCTCGCCAATTCCTCTAGCCGCACCCCTTCCCCCTTCCTTTCTCCTGCTCTAGGGAGTCATTCTGGACCCCACCGGCGGGAGAAGCCCCTCTACTACTGCCACGGCCCTGTACAAAGGGTGCAACATGGGAGCTCTGTGTATCAGAAAGGGGCCGAGGAATAACCTGGAAACGGTGCCCAGGATTCTGAGCCAGAGAAACAGTTCTCTCAACATCCAATTCCTCGCCAATTCCTCTAGCCGCACCCCTTCCCCCTTCCTTTCTCCTGCTCTAGAGAGTCATTCTGGACCCCACCGGCGGGAGAAGCCGCTCTACAGCGATTCCCCGACAGATCTGGTCCATCCTGGGCCGAGATGCTCAGAGCGGGTGACCGCCTCTCCTGGAGCACCCAGCCGCTTCTTACTCTTGAAGGCGACGCCCGCGTTGTTGACCAGCACGTCGAGGCCCCCGTACTCCTTGCGCAGGAAGTCGCGCACGGCGCGGATGCTCTGCCGGTCATCGATGTCCAGCTGGTGGAAACGGGGGCTCAGGCCCTCGGCCTGCAGCTGCTGCACGGCCGCCCGACCCTGCGCCTCGTCCGGCGCGGTGAGCACCACGTCCCCCGGGAACCGCCGGCACAGGTCACGCACGATGGCGAAGCCTACGCCCTTGTTGGCCCCGGTGACCAGCGCTACGCGGGTGGAGGACGACATGGCCGGTGTGCAGGGCGTCGGGGTGCCTTCAGAAGGGAACCGCGCCTCCCGGCCTCCGAGAGAGACGCAGCGCGCTGAGCGATCACTCGCAGGAATCACCCCGGGGGGCCTGGGCTGAGCGCACAGGCGCAGATGCAGGCTCCGCCCCTCGGGGCTGGGCTCCCTCCTGACCCCGGGCGGTGCAGGGCACTTAGAGCGGGGCCACTTGCAAAGTTTTCTGAACAGTCCTGCTGAAAAGTTGCTGCTGGCGATTTGCAGCCTGGAAGCAGAGCATCATTCTGATTGGTCGTGTTCTCTCCGTTTAAACAGACCCATCCTCATGGTTGGAAGGCATCACCGACTCAATGGGCATGAACTTGAGTAAACTCGGGGAATTGGCAATGGACAGGGAGGCCCGACCGGCTGCAGTCCGTGGGGTCGCAAAGAGTCGGACATCACTGACTAACTGAACTGAACTGAAGTCAAGGAGAAGCCCTGGGATGTCTGTGGGATATTTCTATAAGACCTGGTGATTGAACCAATCGTTAATCACTGAGTTTTTCTCTTGCCAGGTGCCAGCATCTGTTGAGTGTTCGTTTTCAGGTCACATGTTCTACCTACTGTCCTGTGATATGGGTTATCACTGGCCTTGCTGGTAATATTCAATCTCACATATAAAGGAGCCATAGGAAGATCCTGATACGGATGATCAAGTGTGATGGGAGATGGAGGTAAAGTCTCTGCAGGGTGTACTACTAATGGAAAATAACTAGTTGATGAAGAACTCGGCAGAGCTAACCATGAGCCAGTTTCCATGATGATAAACACGGAGGTCATTAGGCTGAGCTGGCTCTAATTCCTTGGTGGCCTCTGTAAGCAACCCAAAACGGAAGCCTGAAAATGCCTCAAGGTGACAAAACGGGAACCTAAGGACTGAGAGTCACAGAGAGCCACCCGGGCCAGAAGCTGAAGACAGTCCACAGTTTCCTTACTTTGCTTCAGCCTTTTCTCCACAATAGTCTCTTCCTGAGTGCCTGTCAGCTGGGCCATCCTCACTAATTCTGGTTTGGTGATTTTCCATTCAAAGAGTTCTTTGTCTCAAACTGTAATAATAATTTTTTTGTTGTTGTATTGCCTCTTTTTCTCTCTTAATACTAAATAGGCTGCACAACCAGTTTTATGCTAAATAAAAAGCTGAGCGCTGAAAAACTGAGGCTTTTGAACTGTGGTGTTGGAGAAGACTCTTGAGAGTCCCTTGTAGGGCAAGGAGATCCATCCAGTCCATCCTAAAGGAGATCAGTCCTGAGTATTCACTGGAAGGACTGATGCTGAAGCTGAAACTCCAATACTTTGGCCACCTGATGCAAAGAGCTAATTCATTTGGAAAGACCCTGATACTGGGAAAGACTGAGGGCAGGAGGTGAAGGGGACTCCAGAGGATGAGATGGTTGGCTGGTATCACAGACTCAATGGACATGGGTTTGGGTAAACTCTGGGAGGTGGTGATGGACAGGGAGGCCTGGCATGCTGTGGTCCATGGGGTCGCAAAGAGTCAGACGTGACTGAGCGACTGAAGGGAACTGAAGGTACAAGTAGCAGTTGATCAAGGCAAGAATCAAGTTATGTCAATAAGGTGGGTGAACCTAGAGCCTACTGTACAGAGTGAAGTAAGTGAGAAAGGGAAAGATGAATATTGTGTCTTAAGGCAGGTGTATGGAAAATAGAAAGATGGTACTGATGAGCCTATTTGCAGGGCAGCAGTGGAGACATGGACCTAGAGAACAGACTTGTGCACACAGTGGGGGAAGGAGAGGGCGGGAGGAGCTGAGAGAGGATTACAGAAACACACACATCGCCACATGCAAAATATGTAGCCAGGGGGAATTTGCTGTGTGACTTGGGGAGATCAATCCAGTGCTCTGCGACAACCCAGAGTGGTGGAGGGGGTGGGAGCTGGGAGAGGTTCAGGAGGTAGGGCTCATAGGCATCCCTGTGGTGATTCATGTTGATGTATGGCAGAAACCAGCACAATACTGCAAAGCAGCTATCTTCCGATAAAAGCTGAAATCGAGTTAGTATCAATAGAAACACATGGAAATGGAGATAGTGGCTTTAGAAGCCGAATATCTGTTGCTCTCAACTTCTCCTACCCCACTCTGGCTGCTGCCTGTGAGAGATGTTATTTCTGTACTCTTTCTGTATCTGTTAAATAAAATCTATGCTAAACTTCAATGCTAGATGATCCCTTTGATGTAAGGGAGCCTTAGTGAAGGTCCAGAGGGTGTTGTCTATAATAAAGGGCTAAGCTTGGCCAGAGGACATTTCAGCGCTATTGCAAGACATCTGGGAGGTGTTATTGAAGCCTGAACATCCTTGCCTGAGAAGACTGTCCTCAATTACTTGTTCGAGGGTCAGGTTACCTAATCCATGTTCACGTGTGAGTATGGTGGGGGCCTAGGCCTACCTGATATCAGCTGGACGTCTGAAGGGGCTGGAGAGCAGGGCTAGCCACGAGGGCAGTGGGCCATGCCTACGTGACCACCCCTCACCGAGAACCCTGGACATCAAGGCTGGTCGAGCCTGCTGCTTGGTAATACCCCTTGTGTCTGACACAGGCTGTTTGGGGGAGAAATACGTGGTACACCTAGGATCTGTGGGGAGACGTCAAGTCACAGCTCCATACTGGGCTTTCTTAGACCCTGGGCCATGAGACCTTAACCACTGCTGAAGTGAGTAGCTGTCCACTTTTCTAACATCATGTCCTTTGGAATATAACAGCTTTTTGCTGAGTTTTCTGTCCTTACAGTGAATTATTGAACTTGAGGATGGTCTGGGGACTTCCTGAACCTTAAAGACCAAAGTATGTATACTTGGTTTAGCATCTAGAAACCAGTATTGGTAATACACCACGTCAGTACCGTAGGAGAAACAGTCTGGTGGCCGGAAGCAGAGAAGTCTTCACTGATGTAATGAATGTGGGAGTATAAGCACCACAAACCCAAATCAGGTCACTCTGAGAGGGGCATGGAAGACAGAGGTTCTGGGAAAGACTCCTGATAGGACCCCCTGTGATGGGCATGGAGCACGTGAAGGGCCTCTTGGAGGAGACCTTTGAACTAAGATGAGAAAGAGAAGAAAGAGCCAAATGTGCAAAGTGCAGATGGACAGAGAGCACCAACGACTCGGGCAGGATGTAGAGGGACCAGAGGCCACAGGGCATCCTGCCGAGCGAGCACACAGGGGGAAGTCAGTGCAGCTAAGGATGAGACCAGATGCAGGTGGGCGCAGATCTTCCCAGAAACCCTGCAGTTTGGGCTCAGTCGGACTCACCTCGGCTTCCTATCAGAGGCAAGAGCTCTGTGCGCACATCTCCGGTACCAAGGATGCTTGTTTCCATGGTCACTTCTGCCTGAATTGCAATCTGTGTGGGATCACCAACTTTTAGGATAGAAGAAGAATAGGGCTAATAACCACAAGCCATGTGGTGAAAATGCTTACTTGACACTACTTTTTCCGTGAACTCTGTTTTCATGTAGTAATGTTTGGTGTTAGTGAACGGTATTGCACCAATGGGTGTCTTGCGGTTTGATAATGCTGTATAGTTATGTAAGATGGCACCATCAGGGGAGGCTGAGTGAGAGATGCCCATATGACCTCCTGTGTACCACTCTGCAATTTTAAATTGGTTTCAGAAGTTAAAATTCACCCAACTCATCCAAAGTTCAGTGAAATCAATACTGCAAATATCTGGGCGTTGTCCTTTACCCTGGTCAAAGCTATTGCAAGGCCTTCTTGCTGGAAAAGCTTGTAATCTGGAGGACCTGCTCTCCCTGTGACCTCTGTCCTGTGCTCCATGCCTAGGGAGGGGGTTCTAGATCCCACAGCGGAGGTTCAGGCAGTAGCCTCGCCCCACCTCGCCTGGCTCCCTTCACAGTGGCTGTAAACCGCTCCCCACCCCGCCTCCGCCCCACCAGCTCAGCTCCCACCCACTTACTCTTGAAGGCAATGGCCACGTTGTTGACCAGCACATCAAGGTCCCCATACTGCTTGCCCAGGAAGTCGCACAGGGCGCAGATGCTCTGCAGGTCAGCGATGTCCAGCTGGTGGAAAAAGGGGCTCAGGCCCTCGGCCTGTAGCTGCTGCACAGCCGCCCAACCCCGCGCCTCGCCCCACGCTGTGAGCACCACTTCCCCTGGGAACTGCCGACACAGGTCACGCACGATGGCAAAAACTGAGGCCCTTGATGGTCCCAGTGACCAGGGCCAAGCGGGTGGAGGACATGCCCGGTGTGCAGGGCCCTTTGGATTAGAGCTGACAAGGCTGGAGACTGACAAGGTGGTGTGGCGTGGGACATGGAGACCCGCCAGTCTAAAAGGCAAAGAACTGTGTCCTAGGATCCAGTGCAGTGACTAGCTGAGGAGGAGGCCCTGCCTTCTTCTCTTGCTTAAGGAGGGATCAAATGTTCCATTAAGGTTACTAAACACCACTCTGGGCTCCACGTCTTTCCTCATGCTGTACCATGAGCCAAAAAAGAGGACGCAGCACTCTTTTTCTTTAAACTTTAATATTGGAAGACCGGGCTTCCCTGGTGGCTGGGACAGTAAAGAATCTGCCTGCAATGCGGGGAGACCCAGGTTGATCCCTGGGTTGGGATGATCCCTGGAGAAATAAATGGCAACTGACACCAGTATTCTTACTTGGGAAATCCCATGGACAGAGGAGCCCAGTGGGCCACAGTTCATGGAACTGTAGAGAGCTGTCCATGGATCTGCAAAGAGCTAGACAGGACTGGGCGACTAACACTTTCATAGCTGATTGACAACACTATTAATTGTCACCACAGTTTCAGGTGGAGAGCACAGGGACTCAGCCACACATATTCATGTATTGGTTCTATACTATCTTCCCTCCTTCCCAGACTGTCACATAACACTGAGCATGTTCCCCTGTGTTAGGGAGTAGTATCCTGTTGGATTTTGGCTCAAGTCATCCAGGAAGGGGGCAGAGCCAGGACTCTGTGGTTCCAGATGTGTGTTCTGAAAAATTTTAAATAGAAATATGGAACTAACACTAGACACCCACATGTCCACCAAACTATCTTTAACTATTATGAATAATGGAGCAGATTCACCATTTAAGAGTTTGCACAAATGGACATTTATAAAGAATTATTTATTTTTATTATTTGTCATTCATCCCACTTTTCCTCCCCTGGGATCACAGAAGAAATCAGAAAACTCTTTACAACATTAGCAGCCCTCTCCCAGTGAGAACTTGATCTGGGTATTTTGATTCCTTTTTCTTGTTTTCTGCATGGGGCTAATTTTGTTAGTGTCTGTTTGGTGAATCTGGGACAGCAATATAAACAGATCCATGGGTGGAGCTGTGAGTGAGCTCACCACTGCACAACTTTTTTCTCGGAAACGAACTCTCCGTGAGGTCCCTCGGCATTTGAGGGCAGAAGGGCCAAGTACACGGGGGTCTCTGCTCCTTCTTCTGGGCTTTTGGGGGCTTTGGGTCCTGCCATGTCGGTTCTCACCCACCCTGGGCAGCAGGCATTCAGGAGGATCTTGTTGCCTCCTCTCTGCTCACTCAGTTTCCTGGCGTGGATTCTGGACAGGACTGTGACTCCGATTTTCGACACCCCATATGCGGTATCGGGCCAGCCCTCCTTCTTGTGCATCCCATTCTTTGTGTCTTCCACGAATTTGTTCATGAGCCCCACCAGCTCCTCCTCCGTGATGGTGTCACTTCGAAACTTCTGCTGCAGTTCAGGGCTGCATTTCTTTAGAGAGTTGACACTGACAAAGCTGGATACATTCACCACTCTGCCTGCAACACAACACAGACCAGTGCACAGACAGCTGAGCACGAGGATGATCCCTACTGGGGCCAGGACTGCCGTCTTGAAAGAGAGGACATTAGGGAAGGGAGGGAATGTATTTTGGGAGGGGGTTGCTCAAAGTGCTTTATCTGCTTTATTATTATAAGTGACAACAAGTTATTGCTAATGTTTTTCAAATTAAGCTACATCTAAAGGGAACATTTCATGGAAATATGGGCTCGATAAAGGACAAAAATGGTATGCATCTAACAGAAGCAGAAC
>SJYC01016066.1:0-20958 GCA_006408675.1 Madoqua kirkii | reverse complement strand
GGTCTGCCATTCCCCATAGTCTTTCTCCAGCCAAACCTGCTTTCTTCCCTTCTCCCAGCTTGTCGTCTTTCTCTCTAACCTTTGAGACTGAGCTGAGGTCTTATGTTTTCGGTAATGCCATTTCCAGTTCTCACTAATGCCACTCGGTTTCCAGGCTTCTTGGGTGTTACTCTGCAGGACCTTCTGGTTTTCCCGTTGGTTTTTGTGGAAGTCTTGTTTTCCCAACCAGAGCATTAACTTCTCGAGGGTGAAGAGCATGCTGGGCGTCCTCCGCAGTGACCAGCAGTGCTGGGAGGGCAGGAGTTGCTTAGTCAGTGCTGTTACTGTGAACTCTTTAGGTTGTGATAGCCTATTTTAGGAGCCTTATATTTTGGATCATATGTTTCTTAAGAAAACACTTTCATTGAGGTATAACTGACCCACAATGAATGTCACCTATTTGATAGAATTTGACATGTGTATACACGCAGGAGGCCATTACCAAAGTTAAGATATGGACGTTATTTATCACCTTAAGAAGTTTCTCATTTCCCTTGGTAATCCTTTCATCTGGCACCTCTTTGAACCCTCCTTTCCTCCATCTTCAGACAACCACTGATCTGCTTTCACTATTGATTTGTGTTTTATGGTTTAATTATATAGTATGCATTTTCAAAAATCTGTCTTCTTTTACTTAGCATAATTATTTTGAGATAATTCTATGTTGTTAACGTGTATCAATAGGACTTTGTTTTAACATGAATTATAGTCCATGATTTGTTTATTCCAAATGTTCTAGCAGTATTTATTAAAAAAAAACCTGTCCTTTCTCCATGGAATTGCCTTTGCATTAAAAAAAAAAAAAACAGTTTTCAGCATATGTGTAGGTCTATTTTGGGCTCTCTTTTCTGTTCCATTGATTTCTTTTTCTTTCATGATGATGGTATCATACAGTCTTAGTTACTGTCATTTTTAGTGATAAAGAGTTTTGAGGTCAGTATTTCAAAGTGTTTTTGGCTATCCCAGGTTTTTCGTATTTCCATATGAATTTTAAAGTCATCTTGTCCATTTGGAGTGGTCCAATTATATAGTGATTTTAGTCACCAGGTTTTCTTTCCTCTCTCTATTAGTGAATGAGAGCTACAAGCCTGAATTTATAGAGCTTAAGAAGTGGCTGAAAGATAGGAGGTTTGAAGATACAACCTTGATACCTGCTCGTTTTCCAGGTAAGATCTGGCATTCATTCACCTGTCTCCTGAGAGACACATGGGCCCAGGTGACGGGAGAACCAGTGTGGTTCTTGCGGGCGAGCTGTATTCTTTCTGGGAGCACGTCTTCTGTTGTGTGGCAGGCATATTGCCCTGTAGGTGCAATATTTATTTACACGTTACCTTGTTTGGAAAATGAGTTTTAAGGGGCTTGTGGACAGAAATTCCGAAATGGTGAAATAAAATTAAAAGTTAGAAAAGGGAAATGAGAATAGAAAAATAAGATGAAGGCAGGGATAAGGATAACACCTAAAAGCCATAATTATGACATCTTGTACCCCCAATTGAAGGTGAGAGGAGAAGGGGACGACAGAGGATAAGATGGCTAGATGGCATCAGACTCAATGGACATGAGTCTGAGTGAACTCCGGGAGTTGGTGATGGACGGGGAGGCCTGGTGTGCTGCGATTTATGGGGTTGCAAAGAGTTGGACATGACTGAGCGACTGAACTGAACTGTACCCCTGTCAGAGGTGGGCTGACAATTTGACTCAGAGCCTCTGTCCAGCAGCCCAGTGTACATGGTCAGTTATCTGAATCTTAGCATTCTGTAAGCACAGCTAAATTGTTTACTCATCAGAGCTATGGGTATTTCTGGAATGTAGATGTGAGGGAAATGTCTTCACTGGGTTTTTGTAGGGAAGATGCTGTGTAACGTAGGGACTGGTGATCCCATCAACCTGCTCATGGTGGTTTCCTGAGATTTTCAAGCCCAGGCAGCTGATGGGGTTATTTCCTAGCTCCCAGGAGTTGTCTGAGTCCAGCAGGTTCCAGAGAACCAGTGGGGGGGTTTGTTCCCTAGGTGGGTGGCTTGAGAGGAGCCCTGAGGGAAGCCTTCAGGGATGGGTGACTATTCTTTTCTGAAAGTTGAGGTGTTTCCCTGTGGAGGTTGTATTAACATTTACCGAAAATTGAGGAACTTGCCCTGAAGTTTGGGTCGGCATGCTCTTCCGGAACATTCTGTCACAGAAGTTGGGGAGCTGGTGGCTATGGGCATGTGTCCACAGGTGGGCTTGCGGTCACCAGCAAGAGGACTGATTGCTCCTCAAATGGGTTTCGGGTTTCCTGTAGCACAGAGACAGTTGTGAGCTGAGGGCCTCGAAGCTCAGTATCACGGGGCAGGTGCAGACATTTCACCTTATAGAATGCTTACGTCGTAGCCTCTGAAGGTTCCCCTTGGCCCTTAAAATGATCCTTCAGGTATCCATTAGGTAATGTAACTTGGAGCACACTGACTTCCTTATACGCCCTCAAGATAAACTGTTTACCTTATGTGCTCCTGGTCTAGTGAGGGGATGTGTGCGAAGTTGTTCCCTATGTATCAGTAATACATGATGACTTTGGGCTAAAATACTTGATTTTGAACCATTCTCTGTTAGGATTGCTCCTTTTTTATGAAGATGAACCATATTCATCAGCCTCTAATACAGTGTTTAATTTTCTGTTGCTGTGTGTCAAGGAATGCCTAGTAAAGAAAACATACCCTTCGATTTTACTGAATGGAGTTTTTTTTTTTTTTTCCTTAATTAATGTGTTTGCTGCTGCTGCTAAGTCGCTTCAGTCGTGTCCGACTCTGTGCGACCCCATAGACGGCAGCCCACCAGGCTCCCCCATCCCTGGGATTCTCCAGGCAAGAGTACTGGAGTGGGTTGCCATTTCCTTCTCCAGTGCATGAAAGTGAAAAGTGAAAGTGAAGTTGCTCAGTCATGTCTGACTCTTGTGACCCCATGGACTGCAGCCCACCAGGCTCCTCTGTCCAGGGGTTTTCCAGGCGAGAGTGCTGGCGTGGGTGCCATTGCCTTCTCCAAATAAATGTGTTTAAAAAATGTATTTATTTCTGGCTGTGCTGGGTCTCCATAGCTGCCTGTGGGCTTTCTCTGGCTGCACTGAGCAGGGCTGGGGGGCTGCTCTGTAGCTGCGGGTACAGGCTTCTCGTTGCCCGGCACGGGCTCTCTGTGCGCCGGCTCAGCAGCTGTGGTGCGTGGGCTCATTGCTTCAGGGCATGTGGACCTTCCCGGATCAAGGATGGAACCTGTGTCCCCTGCATCGTCAGGCGGAGCCTGAAACCACTGGCCACCAGGGACATCCCAGATGGAATTCTTTGAGATGATCAAGAGAAAAGCAGTGTCCAGAGTGGACTTGCTGTGCCTAAGGCCTGCCTACTCCCTGAGTGTCACTTTGCCTTAAGAGGGATAGATTTAAAATGATCAAGCTGGAATTGGCATATCGTTTCAATCGAATGCCTGAAAATAAGTAATCTGTCTATGATTTAGAGCAGTGAAGAGTTAGCAGTTTTAAAAGTGGCAACAACTTCCTCTGGGCCTGTGTCATGGTGATGGACGGGCTAAAGCAAAGTGGTTTGGCAGTGAGCAGAACCCAGCAGTTACAATTCTGGGGGCAAGGAGCCTTCATCAGTATGGGCTACTGTAACCAATTACCATAGACCCAGTGGCTTAAACAGCAACTTACTGCAGACAGTTCTGGAGGTTGAGAAGTCTAAAACTGTGGTTTGGGCAGATGCACCATCTAGTGAGGACTGATTCCTGCTTTGTGAATTGCCATCTTCTCGTGTCCTCACTTGAGGAACTCTCCTCTCTCTTCCTACAAAGGCATGAATTCCATTCAAGAGGGCGCCACCCTTATGATCTAGTCACTTACCAGAAGCCCCTCCTCCAAACCCACTGCACTTGGGCTTAAGAAATCAACATATGGATTTAAGGGGACGCAAGCATTCAGTCCACAACACCTTCCCTCAGTGTTTTCTATATCTTTAGCTCTTAATCAGTGTAGGATAGCAGAGAAAGTTCATTGGATTCTGCCAAAATGTATGAAATTCTGGGGAATTAGTTTGTGGAGAGTCAAGGCAGGACTCCAAGTGAAAAGCAGGATTCAGTCTTTAGACTTTGATCTGATTTATGCTTTGGGAGCGGACCCTGGTATTTCTTTTTATTTTTGTTTTATTTTTTCCAATATTTCTTTTTAACACTAAAAGCACTGTCCAAATCTGGGCCTTTGGATAGATAGCAGCAGAAATTATAAGGCAGTGAGTAGTGTGATAACATTCTAATGACCACTTCCTACCTTGCCTTAGTAAGTACAGGTTACTGTGACCTGTTTTCTGGTCTATTGACCACCGTGTTGTGGACATATAGGTAAAGTACCTTCTGGATTTATTCCATCCGCCTAGTTCTGTTCATGTATGTTTAGAGAGGACTTTCCACGTAAATTAGCACATGAATTTTTTTAAAGGATGAAAGTGAAAGTTGCTCAGTCTTGTTCGACTCTTTGCAACCCTATGGACTGTGCAGTCCAGAGAATTCTCCAGGCCAGAATACTGGAGTGGGTAGTCATTCCATTCTCCAGGGGATCTTCCCAACCCAGGGATCTAACCGAGCTTTCCCGCATTGCAGGTGGATTTTTTACCAGCTGAGCCACCAGGGACTCCACAGGAAAAAATTCCTCCCATTTAAGGGTTTTTAAAGGTTCTGGCCCACAGGGATGATTAACTTTACTGTGGGACACACAGAAGAAATTAAGTTCTTAAAATCAGAACCCTGTGTTCAAGCAGACAGTATGCTTCTAGGTAGGGAGGACTACTTATCAAATTAAACTTGCCAGACACCTGATTCCGGACTTGAGTCAAGAATTCTCTTCATGATCCAGAACCTCCCATTAGGCCCACAGGCATTGACTTTTGCTATATTATATTCCCTCCTATCTGAGAGTTTGAGCTAACTTAGGGAGACAGTGGCGTGCCGCCGTCTGTGGGGTCACAAAGAGTTGGATATAACTTAGTGACTGAAAACCACAACTAGCTGAGAGAAAAAAGTCAGAAACTGTGGTTTTGAGACGACGACTAGAGAGCATTCACACAATGATTACAGGTCATGTCGTGCCCATCTCTTCGAGAAAAGCTGTCAGCTGACTGGCAGGAGGGGAGCGCTGGGCACGGAGGGGTAAACTTATGGATGTTGGTGGTGTTGCCAGAGCCACTGGGGAAGCTAGGGTCGTGACTGTGCCCTGGTCACGACAGACAGAGCGGCTGGTTCTGGGTTTACCTCGCCGAGCTTGTCTGGTCAAAGCACGGTTTGTGGCTTGTCCTGTCTAGGAGAGCGCAGCTCGTGGCTTGCCTGTCTGGGGAGGGGAGGGCACAGCCCCAGGCTTTGTGGCACCTGAATGGGCTTTAGTGGTCATTCAGCCAAAGACTGGAGATCGTTCCTGCGGAATGCTGGGTCTGGTAACGGGTAGAAATAACCTGCGGGTCCAGCCTCCGAAGTTGGGTGGGCATCCTGGGGAGTTGGTCCCCCACCTCGGCCAGGAGACCCCAGGGGAGAGAGTCCAGCTTCAGGTGGCCCGTCCGAGACCCAGCGCCTGAGCTGCCTGAAGGCGATCATCTTTAGGTGTTGCTTCTAAGGCGGACTTTGCCCTTTAAGGATCATAAACCCAGAAGGAGGTTGAGACCTCCTCCCGAATAGCTTCTTGATCTTCGGTTTCCCCGGGGAGTCAAAGGAGTGAGACACTCTGCTTCAGCTTTGTGTCATTTTGAAGTTCACCCACATCTCTTATACAGAATAGTAACTCTAAGACCTTGAAGCTGTCATAGGATTTATCTTTTTTCTCTCTGCATTTGTAGGTACAGGAAGAGGACTGATGAGCAAGACGTCCCTGCAGGTGAGAATTTCTCTCTCACCTTGAAACCCAAAGTGGATTTTTCTGCTTGGTTTTGGGGTTCAAGTCAAATGAATTAAAAGTATCTTAGACATACTTTTTTTTTAACTTGATGGATGGGTTTGAATACATTTCTGTCAGTTAGAATTGTTTGCTGTATGCAAGAAACAAAGCCAGCATCACAGAGCACACGTTTCTTCGGTCGTCAGGTCAACCAGCCTGGGTAGGTGGTCCTGAGCTGTGTGGTGGTCCGGGCTCCATCAGCTCAGCACCAGGGTGTAGCTCCAGGGTGTAGCAGAAGGGAGCAGGGGGTGAGGAGGGGCAGGCTTCTGCTCATCCACGAAGTTCCAGTCGCATCTCACCTGCCAGCGCCCAGGGAGGGTGAGAAGGAACGTGCGTTGGGGTGCACGATTAGCTGTCTCCGCTGCAGCAGGTTTGTAAGTCTGATCATGTTTTAAATGTGCTGAGGGTGGGCTGGGGCTGGAGGGGAGCCGCTCAAATCTGAGCCTCCATAGTAGGTAGAACCCAGCAGGCAGGGGAGGGGACCTCTCAGCCTGTCCCTGGGTCCCCTTCCACCAAGCGAGGCCCCGACCCTCTCGGCTTTGGTCTCCGAGGCTGGACAGCAAGCAAGTAAATGACCTAGCTGCTCTTCAAGGTCTGTTTTAGGACAGGTCTATTTAAAGGACATCCAAAGGTCTATTTAAAGGACATCCAAAGCACAGTTTTCTGTAGAGCTAGACATGAATTCCTTATTTGTAATTATTTGAATTTTCTGTTTAAAAATTGTTTTATATTTACTCCTTAGTTTAGGTAGCTTTTAATGTTGTAATTCTACTATGCTGTCATTTTTTTTTCATTTTTAGTTGTGGTAAAATACATACAACATAAAATTTACTATCATAACTATTTTTAAGTGTGCAGTTGAATAGTCTTAAGTACATTCACCATTCACATTGTTGTGCAGTATCTTTCTTTTTGAGGGGAGGTATATGACTATTCTGTAGCAGACTTTGTACCTCCGTACCGCTCATGAATATAGTCGTGACTATGGGTAGTTTTGGATCAGGAAATGATATTTGGCAGTTACTTTACATGTACTTTCAATTGTGGCTTTTTTGCGAAAACCTTGAAAATTGAGACATATTTTACACATAATGAAATACACACATTTTAAGTGTCCAGTTTAATAGGGTTTTGATGATGAAGACATTTATCTCAATCAAGATATAGAACCTTGTATTCAGAGGGTTGGGTTTTTTTGTTTGTTTGGTTGGTTTTTTGTTGACATGGGGGGATGTCAGCAGGAAGGGATTTTATTTATTTATTTTTTAAATTTTATTTATTATTATTATTTTAATTTTATTTTTACTTTATTCTACGTTACAATGCTGTATTGGTTTTGCCATACATTGACATGAATCAGCCACAGGTGTACACGAGCTCCCAATCCCGAAGCCCCCTCCTACCTCCCACCCCATATCATCTCTCTGGTTGTTTGCTGTATGCAAGAAACAAAGCCAGCATCACAGAGCACACGTTTCTTCGGTCGTCAGGTCAACCAGCCTGGGTAGGTGGTCCTGAGCTGTGTGGTGGTCCGGGCTCCATCAGCTCAGCACCAGGGTGTAGCTCCAGGGTGTAGCAGAAGGGAGCAGGGGGTGAGGAGGGGCAGGCTTCTGCTCATCCACGAAGTTCCAGTCGCATCTCACCTGCCAGCGCCCAGGGAGGGTGAGAAGGGAACGTGCGTTGGGGTGCACGATTAGCTGTCTCCGCTGCAGCAGGTTTGTAAGTCTGATCATGTTTTAAATGTGCTGAGGGTGGGCTGGGGCTGGAGGGGAGCCGCTCAAATCTGAGCCTCCATAGTAGGTAGAACCCAGCAGGCAGGGGAGGGGACCTCTCAGCCTGTCCCTGGGTCCCCTTCCACCAAGCGAGGCCCCGACCCTCTCGGCTTTGGTCTCCGAGGCTGGACAGCAAGCAAGTAAATGACCTAGCTGCTCTTCAAGGTCTGTTTTAGGACAGGTCTATTTAAAGGACATCCAAAGGTCTATTTAAAGGACATCCAAAGCACAGTTTTCTGTAGAGCTAGACATGAATTCCTTATTTGTAATTATTTGAATTTTCTGTTTAAAAATTGTTTTATATTTACTCCTTAGTTTAGGTAGCTTTTAATGTTGTAATTCTACTATGCTGTCATTTTTTTTTCATTTTTAGTTGTGGTAAAATACATACAACATAAAATTTACTATCATAACTATTTTTAAGTGTGCAGTTGAATAGTCTTAAGTACATTCACCATTCACATTGTTGTGCAGTATCTTTCTTTTTGAGGGGAGGTATATGACTATTCTGTAGCAGACTTTGTACCTCCGTACCGCTCATGAATATAGTCGTGACTATGGGTAGTTTTGGATCAGGAAATGATATTTGGCAGTTACTTTACATGTACTTTCAATTGTGGCTTTTTTGCGAAAACCTTGAAAATTGAGACATATTTTACACATAATGAAATACACACATTTTAAGTGTCCAGTTTAATAGGGTTTTGATGATGAAGACATTTATCTCAATCAAGATATAGAACCTTGTATTCAGAGGGTTGGGTTTTTTTGTTTGTTTGGTTGGTTTTTTGTTGACATGGGGGGATGTCAGCAGGAAGGGATTTTATTTATTTATTTTTTAAATTTTATTTATTATTATTATTTTAATTTTATTTTTACTTTATTCTACGTTACAATGCTGTATTGGTTTTGCCATACATTGACATGAATCAGCCACAGGTGTACACGAGCTCCCAATCCCGAAGCCCCCTCCTACCTCCCACCCCATATCATCTCTCTGGTTCATCCCCTTTTAGTGACCATACCAACTCAGTCTTTTTTTGTGTGAAGATAATTGTTCTTTAAATTTTTAAAAAAATTTTTGGTCTTTGGGCTTTCTTTCTAATTTTTGAGCCTTTGTTGCTGCGTGGGGTCTTTCTCTAGCTGCAGTGAGCAGGGCCCACTCCTGTGTGGTGTGGTGGCTTCAGCCGTTGTGGTGCACGAGCTTAGTTGCTCCGTGGCGTGGGGCATCCTCCTGGACCAGGGGCCCAACCCGAGTCTCCTGCATTGGCAGGCATATTCTTAACCACTGGACCACAGGGAAAGTCCCAGCTCAGTCTTGATTGACAGATGAGGAGACCAGAAACCGAAACGAGATTTTTGGCCAAGATGTTTAACCCCAACTTAGGTGTCAGTTATGATGAAAGCAGGATCTTTTATCTGGCTTCTTGGTGCTTGATATCTACCCGTCTGTTCCTTGGTGTCTTAATTTTCCTTCCTGTGTTTCTGTCTCAGTGGGAGAAACTGAAAACTCTACTTTTGCAGGTGATCAAGTCAGATTCTTGTGCTGGGGTCGGGGGTACCCTTGCCCTTTTTTTCAGCTACTTGTTACAGGTTATATGGTGAATAGGTCATTACTGGGAATGACCAGGCATGTGCATTTCACTGGAAGAAATTTTTGGCATGGTTTCTGTCTGTTGCCTGTAGGTGGCACTATTTCCTGGTGTAAGAAACAAGAAGGGAGTGTATTTCCTCATTCCTTTCTGATGGGAGGTTGACCGGTGGTGGGTGTCAGTCACACTGTTAACCTCTGACTCTCGTTGGGGTTGTAGTGCCCGGCGTGGGAGCAGTCCTGCCTGTGTCTGCTGATTCTGGATGGGCCTGGGGAGCCCATCCACTGGAAGCTTTTTGGTCGGCTATGGTTGGGCTCCGCTGGGTTCTTAGTAGATGATTGTGGAATCGGGACTTCAGAAGATTCACTCAGGTCCTCCCCCAAGCACGGGTGTTCTAAACTTTGCTTTCTTTCTGATAAGGAGGGACAGACGATTATCTCGTTGCCTGAGAGCTGCCTGCTCACCACGGACACAGTGATCAGAAGCTACTTAGGGGCGTACATTGCTAAGTAAGTGACTGCTCACCAGCTTGTCTGGTGCGAGTGTTTCTCCTTTCAAGTTTATATCGTCAGCAAGTATGTCAGCTAAGACATAGTCCCCTAGGACCCAGTCCCTTCTTGTGGCTAGTATATGTCAGAAGTGATGTGAAAAGTTGATTCTATGAAGTTGGCTCTTAATTCATGGTAAATTGCATTTTTAAGGTTTTTAATAGGCTGCTTGGGAAGTGGATTTGAATTCCGAGCTGACCTTACCAAAAAATGAGGATTAAATGGGAGCACAGACATACACACCATAACTGAGTGCCTTGACTCACAGCACTCCACACCTCTTCCACTGTTGTCGGTCTTGACAGATGTTATTTACGCTTTTATTTTTACCCTTACTGTACTTGCTTGAATTCTCCTTCAGCTATGAAGAGCTGTTGACAATACGAAGGAGCTGGTTAGATTTGGCATAGAAGAGAAGAGGCCAACATAGGAACTGAAAACTGTTTTCTGGCTTATGTTATAAGGGTGTCTCTCTTTCTTTTCGGTGGATTTTCCAGGACAGATTGAGGAAGGTCCTCAGCATAAGAGGTTTCTAAATGATAAAGAAAAATTGTATTGTTTCTCAACCCATGGTAAGCCCCTGTGGCTTATTTTTGTAAGAAGGCTGATATATTTTCATGAGCCTGAGTAGAGGCAAGGATGCTCTTGGTAGTAACATTTTCTGTATGCTTCTGGAGTTTTGAGTAGAATGCATGGTTATATAGGAACCTGAACTTTGAAGGATTAATGAAAACTTTTCTAAGTACACCCATGCCACATGAGCTCTTCTTATTGGTAAGAAACAAAAATAGTGCAGTATATAATTTGCAATAGAATGGGTGATTTAAGACCAAAAACTTCAGAACTGTACAGGTATATAATGAGCTTATTCATTTTTCTGCCTGGGTTATTATTGCACAATAGAACTTTCTGCAGTGATAGAAATATTTCATGTTGAGTTCTCCTGTATGGTAGCCACATATGGCCGACGAGCACTTGGAATGTGGCTGCTATGACTGGGGAATTGCATTTTCAATATTATTTAACTAAAGAGCAAGAATTGGAATAGCTACTGGTGCCCAGTGCGTACTGTGTCGAATGGGGAATGTCTAGGTTCTTTCTATCAGTTGCTCCCCATCTCCCCCAATTTTATAACCTTACTAAAGTGGAACAAGTAAAATTCCAGCAACAGCTTTAAAACTGGAGAAAAGAGTTGGAAGCAAAGAGATCTTTGCAGAAAGTAATCTCTTGCAAACAAGGCTGGAACTCAGGTTACCAAGCCAGTTCTTGTGTCCATGTGGCTTGTTCATGGCCTTTGTACTGGGGTGTGGTCCCGGGAGGAGGCCCTTGAGGAAGGAAGACCCTCTCTTGGATGCATTCAGTGAACATGGAGTGTACTGACCACTTCGCCACAGCCCCTCTGGAAGCAGAACTAAGCCCTCAGATGTCTGCGTCTCTTGCTTATTCCATATTTTGAATGAAAGTAACTCTTCCAATCTGGATTTTCATTTTAAAAGGTGGCAACCTCCTCCATCTCCTCTGTTGGCCCTGTGCACCTTTTTAGTGTCAGAGAAGCATGCTGGGGATCGGTCTCCCTGGAAGCCTTACCTGGAGGTTTTACCAAAGGCCTACACCTGCCCAGTTTGTTTGGAGCCGGAAGTGGTGAATCTTTTTCCCAACCCTTTGAAGACAAAGGCCTGGGAGCAGAGAAGCCACGTGCAGGAGTTCTTTTCTTTTTCTCGAGGCTTTTTCTCCTCCCTGCAGCCTCTGTTTACTGAGGCCATTGAGACCATCTTTAGCTACCACGCCCTGCGGTGGGCCTGGTGCACTGTCAACACCAGGGCTGTGTACATGAAGCGCCCGCCAGGCTGTGCCTTTCCCCGGAGCCAGACACCTGTGCACTCGCCCCCTACCTGGATCTGCTGAACCACAGCCCTGACGTCCAGGTGAGACATCCACTGGGGGACCCGGGTTCGGTTTCAACAGGACCGTGTAGAGCCTGCGACTGGAGTAGTGAGCAGAGCCCCAGGAAACGGTGCAGCTGGTCAGCCTCCCTGCTGTCAGGTCTGGTCGGCTCCTGTCTTTCCTCCTGACCCTGTCTCCCCATCCTGGCATCCTTTTCCTTTGCCCCATTTCCCGACTCTGCTCTCCAGACCCACAGAGCCTGGTGCCATGTCCCCTGGAGGGTCTGAACGAGCAGCTCCCCAAGGGAGCAGCATCTTTCGTCCTTTCAGACCTGGGACCAAAGCCTCACTTGTTTTCCTGTCTCTTTCCCTTCCACACTTGGTGGCATCGCTCTCAGGGGTTAGCTGTGATCGCTGAGGGTCTTGCTCCTTTGCCTTGGAGCTCTGCAGCCTTAGAGGACAGGGCTTTTACCTTGCACTTGGAGTAACCGCAGTGCTTAGCACAGGGCCTGGCACGGAGGCGGTGTTCAGCCAAGTTTCTGACTGAATGGATGTTTGGGAAATCAAAAAGGGATCCCACTTTGGGAGTCAGCTAGAGACCTCTTCATCCCCAGGCTTCTGCCCTCTCCTAAAGGAGATGATTATATCCCCAGTGGAATGAGATTGAGGCAAACTAAAGAGGCTGAAGTTCAGATGTGGCATTTTTTTCTTCTTGCGGGTACATTCTGTGCTGAGGACTTGAAAGCTGCATCTTGCTTAAATGAATATAATCAGTTAATCTTTTTGGTTTTCTGCTTTGCTTTAAGTGACATGTTTTTGCAATTTTTTTTTTCTAGGTAAAAGCAGCATTTAATGAGGAAACTCGCTGTTATGAAATTAGAACAGCTACACACTGTGGCAAACACAAGGAGGTTTTCATCTGCTACGGCCCCCACGATAACCACCGCCTGCTCCTGGAGTACGGATTTGTCTCCGTCAGCAATCTCATGCTTGTGTTTATGTCTCAAAAGGTTGGAACTGACTTTGGTTTCATCACTAAGATAGTTGGATTCCCTACCACCAATCTGGTTCTTTTTTTTATAAAAATGACAAAACCTTAAAATGTGTATCAGTTACTTTCTCCTAGGTAGGGCTATCCTAATTCTTACTGACCACGTCATTTCAGTGTTGAAGTAAAAGCAACATAGCTTTGATCCATATTGAGGTTAAGAACTGAGAAAAGTTTTATTACATTAGGTCGGACAGTAGAATGAAAGCAAAGGAAAACTCCTAGGGAAATAGAGTACCTGTAGATGACAAGAAATGGGAATTTTGTACTGAGACATTGTCAATAAAGGTAGATCAGTGGGGGCGCTTGACTGCCATGGCAGTCCTGTGGCTAAGAATTTGCCTTGCAGTACCAGGGACTGTACAGGTTCGATCCCTGATTGGGGAACTAAGATCCCACCTGCTGCAGGGCAACTAAGCCTCCGTGCCACACCTAAAGACCCCGCATGACACAGTGAAGATGCTGTGTGCTGCAACCGAGACCTTGTGCAGCTCAGTAAGTAAATGAATACTGAAGAAAGAATGGAAGCACTCTAAAAAAGTGCAGGATGACAGAGTTCCAAGTAAAAAGGACTTATGAAACACCCACTGTGTGTAATCACACCGCACCAATCACAGGATAAATATGTTACACACAGCCCTTGTTTGATGGGGTTTAAGGCCATGATAAAAAATGGATTCCATTTGTGTACTTTTGTTACTTAGCATCGTCATTATATTTTAAAAATACTTTACGTATTAAAGTTGTAAAAATTCCAAATGTAGTGTTAAAAATAATACATGGAAGGCTGATTTATTCCCCCTTCCCTTCAAGCAGCAGAGAAGCAGTTTTCTAGGCGTTGAAGAAATGGCTGGAGATTTACCGACTATATAATTTGAAGTAATTTTAATATAAGTTCTAGTGGAAATAGAAACTTGGTCAAAGTGCTACCACTCTGTCCTCTAGCTAAAGTAATAAGCCGTTTTTCAGAAAGAAATAGAACAGCAAAAACTGGGTCTTGCTGGGTCTCTTAGAAGGCTAGCTTTGAGACTAGCATTGTATTATCAGAATAACTTTTAATATTGATGACCATTCAAGAGATGGGAATACTAGACCACCTAACCTGCCTCTTGAGAAATCTGTATGCAGGTCAAGAAGCAACAGTTAGAACTGGACATGGAACAACAGACTGGTTCCAAATAGGAAAAGGAGTACATCAAGGCTGTTTATTGTCACCCTGCTTATTTAACTTATATGCAGAGTACATCATGAGAAACGCTGGACTGGAAGAAGCACAAGCTGGAATCAAGATTGCCGGGAGAAATATCAATAACCTCAGATATGCAGATGACACCACCCTTATGGCAGAAAGTGAAGAGGGACTAAAAACTCTCTTAATAAAAGTGAAAGTGGAGAGTGAAAAAGTTGGCTTAAAGCTCAACATTCAGAAAACGAAGATCATGGCATCCGGTCCCATCACTTCATGGGAAATAGATGGGGAAACAGTGGAAACAGTGTCAGACTTTATTTTGGGGGGGCTCGAAAATCACTGCAGATTGTGACTACAGCCATGAAATTAGAAGATGCTTACTCCTTGGAAGGAAAGTTATGACCAACCTAGATAGTATATTCAAAAGCAGAGACATTACTTTGCTGACTAAGGTCCGTCTAGTCAAGGCTATAGTTTTTGCTGTGGTCATGTATGGATGTGAGAGTTGGACTGTGAAGAAAGCTGAGTGCTGAAGAATTGATGCTTTTGAACTGTGGTGTTGGAGAAGACTCTTGAGAGTCCCTTGGACTGCAGGAGATCCAACCCGTTCATTCTGAAGGAGATCAACCCTGGGATTTCTTTGGAAGGAATGATGCTAAAGCTGAAACTCCAGTACTCTGGCCACCTCATGCGAAGAGTTGACTCATTGGAAAAACTCTGATGCTGTGAGGGATTGGGGGCAGGAGGAGAAGGGAATGACAGAGGATGAGATGGCTGGATGGCATCACTGGCTCGATGGATGTGAGTGTGAGTGAACTTCAGGAGTTGGTGATGGACAGGGAGGCCTGGCGTGCTGTAATTCATGGGATTTGAAAGAGTTGGACACCACTGAGCGACTGAACTGAACTGATATATATGTATACATATATATTCTTTTTCTGATTCTTTTTCCTCATAGATTATTACAAATGTATCTATCCCCTTCCCCCTTTTATAAACATGAATTTGTTTTCTATATCTATGAGTCTCAGAAAAACCTTTTTTTTTTTTTTCTAGTTTTTATGGTTATTTGGAAGCTGTATAAAGCTGAAGTACATAAGGATTCTTATTCTTGAAATGGTCACAAGGTGGTGGACAGACAGGAAATCCTACAATTGCAATTGATATGGAAGGTGAATGGAGATAACTCTGTTTTTATTGCCAAGTGCCATTTACCTAGGGGCACAGCAACCAATTTGTCAAGTGCAACCAATTTGTCATGTATACATATGCAGCAATATAACCCCATTACTTGACACAAATAGGCTGCTTCTGTATTTTTATTTAACAGTAGTTAGTTTGCTTTTCATTTAAAGAAATAAGATGTCATCTCTGTGTAGAAGTATAAGGCTTAAATTTGTAGATACACAGTACATGAAATAAATAGTATTTGTTTATGGCTTGTATTGTGTGAATGTGTACAGGTTTTTAATTATAAGGTATTTTAATTTCAACAGTGTTAATAGATAGTATTTTTATTAATTCTGTAACAAACATCAGAAAACTTGTGTGCATAGGACAAATGACATTCTTTTTTTTTCTGACCTATTTGAGATTAATTTACCAACCTGATGCCCTATAATATTCCAATACTTAACTCTACAAAGAAGGACAGTATTTAATTGTATTTAGTAGCACATAGGAGAAGCCTGACAGGCTACTGTCCACAGAGTCACATAGACTGGACACAACTGAAGCGACAGCACACAGGCACAACGTTTAGAATCGATATTTTGTTTTACAAACAAGCACATTCTTTTATATAACTGTAACCATTAAATCCAGAAAGTTAATTTTTGCCCTCAAGTATTCAGGTCTCACTCCAATTTTGCCTGTTTCCCTAATAATATACTTTATAAATGACAAAGGGATCCAGTTCAGAATCAGTCATTGCATTTAGTTGTCAGCCTCCTACTATCTGCAGCGGTTCTTCAGTCTTATATTGATTTCATGGCTTCAACATTTTTGAGGATTAAAGTCTAATTGTCTTGTGCAATAGCCCTCAGTATGATGTCGTCTGATATTTCCTCATATTTACATTCAAGCTATTCCTCATAGGCAGGAGTGTTACAGAAATAATGCTGTATTCTTCTCATTGTAGCCTATTCGGTGGCATATAGTTTCAAGTTGTCCCATTACTGATGATGCTCACCTGAATCTTGTTTAAAATCATATTTGTCAGAAAGTTACTTCAGTTAATTTTTTAAATTAAGCACTTAGGAGATTACTCTTAATCTATGAAAATACCCCTTTCTTTTAAAACTTTTAATGTATTTATTTTTTTATAACATGTGGATTCTCAGTTTCCATTTTTTGTTCAGTGGGTCATAATCCAGTGATGTGTGTATGTGTCTTAACCACTCAATTGTGTCTGACTTTGTGACCCATGGACTGTAACCCTCCAGGTTCCTCTGTCCATGGAAATCTTCAGGCAAGAATACTAGAGAGGGTTGCCATTCCCTTCTGTAGGGGATAATCCACTGATATTTATCCTGAATGTCGAATTATTTCTGGATGTGATCAATTTGAACTCATTTTAACTAGCTATTCTCTCCTTTTTTTACACGTTCCCATTGCTCTTCAAGCACTTTTTTCCTAAAATAAAAATATGTTTCAGATGTACTTTCCCTGTCCCAAACCTGGAATAAGCTATTTCTCCAAGGCGCTTTGATTATTTTCATTGACCTTGTATATATTCGATCTCCCATCACTGCCTTTTTATCCTCCCTTCTGTGGATGCTGTCCTTGCCCAGCTCAGGCTCTGGATCTCCATTCCTGGATAAAGCTTCCCAGTTTTGTGGGGTCACTCATCACCCTGCTCAACATGCTACTCTGATGTTGTTTGACTCACTCCCCAAGCCATGCTGCTCTTTTGCAGTGACATGTCCTCATTCTGCATAGCCTCTGATGTCCTACTCTGGACCATGGAGGCAACTCCTCTTTTCCCCCATTACAGTTACCCTGCTTTAGCCACTAAGTAGCTTTAAGATTTAAATGCTCAGAATAAGAAGATTTAAAATTGTTCTGTATAGTATAAAAGTATACCATACTTTTAATTGATCAATGAGAATTTTGTGGGCCTTTTAGGAGATAATACTCTGCTGGCACAGTGTGAGAGAAAAAGAAGCAGAAGACAGAATTCTTATTCTCAAGGAGCTTTTCAGAGTAATTGGAGAGACAAGACAAATCATTTTATCTTTAGAATAATTCTGTGTAGTGACATGTCCTCATTCTGCATAGCCTCTGATGTCCTACTCTGGACCATGGAGGCAACTCCTCTTTTCCCCCATTACAGTTACCCTGCTTTAGCCACTAAGTAGCTTTAAGATTTAAATGCTCAGAATAAGAAGATTTAAAATTGTTCTGTATAGTATAAAAGTATACCATACTTTTAATTGATCAATGAGAATTTTGTGGGCCTTTTAGGAGATAATACTCTGCTGGCACAGTGTGAGAGAAAAAGAAGCAGAAGACAGAATTCTTATTCTCAAGGAGCTTTTCAGAGTAATTGGAGAGACAAGACAAATCATTTTATCTTTAGAATAATCCTGTAAGGCAGAGATTAGTATCCTTATCTGAGCATAGCTATTAAGAATATGAACTTATTTTCTTTGAGGGGATAATTTCTCAGCAGTTTTGGAATACTATAAATGGAACTGAAGAGAAAAACTAATATGAAAAATTGAGATGCTAAGCAAATTCTAGAAAGTCATAATGACAAATTACATTTCTTTTTCTCTGACTTTTTCCTCCATTTAGAATGAGTGAATAGCATAGATGATATCCTTTAGGGAAATAAAATCATATTAATTTACATCATTAAAGTACTACTGGGAACCCAACAAACCAAGAAAATAACCTTCCAGCATAATAATTCCATAAACAGGCCAACTGTTTTCAATTTACAGATAGGATATCAGACCACATTGATGCCTTTCTTTTCTGTATTAGAGAATTTTTTCTGATTATGAATGTTAAAAACTGGATATAGAATCTAAAATAAATCTCATGCATTTATAATTCAAATGGGCATGAGGGTAGGAAGAAAGAAATAAGAATACAATGCTAACCTATCAGAGGAGGAAGGCAGCAAGTTGTGATTATGGTAGTTGGGTCTGTTCTGTTGCCTATAACAAAAACAAACAAAAAAATTCCTCACTTTGATAAACTGAGGAATATACTGACTTATGTAACCAAGAATTACAAATGTGAAAATGTAAATAACTAGAAGCAGAACCTTCATTTCGCTAGAGTTTTTTTTTTTTTTTTTCTTGGCTTTTCTGTATACTACCTTAATCATCTTCTACCACTAACCACTTTTCAACATGTGATTATGGATGGATCACTGAAAGTACAAGTTCAGCTTTATACAGCTCCATTACCAGAGGAGAAGAGGCTTTTACCCTTAGGGAAAAATTCAGAGGAAGAACTATAGATGGGTAGAAATCTATCACATATTGTAATCCAATTTCTGCCTCATAGGATTGGAGCAGAGATACTACATTTTCATGTGCTCGTCTCTGGAGCGTGGGTAATAAAAAGTATCACTAATTGAAGCTCCTGTTAGAACCAGTGATTAATGTGTGAATGAAGTAGTTCCCCCCGGGAAGGCAGGAATGCCTAGGCCTGGGTGCTGAGGAATAACTGTGAGCTGGGAAGCCATGCTGATCCATATTTACTGTAATTTCTGAATGGGTCATTGCAAATTCAGTCTGAACAAAGGTAATCTAACTTGATGGGTAAGGCATCATCATTTGGTGATTTTAGGTAGCATAGATACGCAGCTATTCAGGCAATGAATTCATAGCACTTGGTGATTAGTCTATTTGGAATACTTGTCCAGCTGGCAGCTGAGGACATGGGTCAGCAAACTGTATACTCCACTGATATGTATGTTTAATGAAAAGTGCTAGATAGAAAAGAATATATGAGATAAAAGAAATCTATCAACTAAATGATAAACTTAACAAAGATAAAAAGGATAAATACAAAGATATATAATATCTAATGGAATGATAGTAACATGTGTCTAGTACCAGATGACAAGGAATTAAAATAACGAAAATAACAAAAATAAGGGAAAATTGTAAAGTCCAACTCCATAGTGAAAGAAGTTAGCTGCAGCCTGTGTGGAATACTAGATCCAAACTGGAAAGGAGAATTAAGCAGTGGTGTGTCTTGAATCTGGGAGAGACTGATTTAAGAGTGTCACCTGTGTCAATCTATGTAGTGAGAAGTCACTTGGGAACTACAGCTTTGAGTCTTCTGCCCTTATCCAAACATTGAGTTTCATCAAATTTAGTGGGATTTTAAATAAGAATCCCAGAGCAGCCATGATAAATGTTTTAGCAAACAATTGCAAATTACTTAAAGCCTTCCAGTTGGCTCAGTGGTAAAGAAACTGCATGCAATGCAGATGTGAGCTCGATACCCGGATCGAGATGGTCCCCTGGAGGAGAACATGGCAACCCACTCCAGTATTCTTGCCGGGAGGATCCCATGGACAGAGGAGCATGGCAGGCTACAGTGCACAGGGTCACAAAGAATGTGACACAACTAAAGCAACTGAGCATTTGCATAAGCCCAAGCAAAGAAATAGAAGAAACAATAATGAAAGGAGAGATCAGAACTGAAAAGTAGAACTAAAATAAAAACCTTAGTAACTGATGTCAACAACAGAATGGAAATAGACAGACAGTTAGCAGAGTCTGAGACAGAACAATAGAAGCTACTCAATCTGAATAACTGAGAGGGAGTAGATGAAAAATAAATGAAGAAATTCAGAGACATGATGGACTATAACAAAAGAAGTACTATTCATGTCGTGAGAGTCCCAAAAGAGGAGGATAAAGAGTGCAGAGATAAAAATGTAATTAAAAAAAATAGTTGAAAGATTTCCAAATGTGTGAAAAGGGAAAAACAAACAAACAGAAAAAACAAAAGAAGTTAAAAATTTAAGTCTGAGCAAAATCCAAACTGAATAAATTCAAACAAATCCATGCCAATACAAAATTATAATTAACCTTCTGAAAACTAAAGACAAACACAAATCTACTGAGCAGCCAGGAAAAAGAAGAAGAAGAAGAAGAAGAAGAAGCAGCAGCAGCAGCAGCAGCAGCAGCAGCAGCAGCTTACATACAGTGGAAAAGAAATTCAGAAGACATTGACTTTCTTACCTAAAACAGGTGAGAATGAAGTGTTACCAGATGTTTCAAGTGCTAAAAGAAAAGAACTGCCAATACAGAGTTTTATAGATGGAGAAGATTTCCTTTAGCAATGAAAGGGGAAATTGAAAAAAAAAAACAAACTGTGTCAAATAAGGAAAACTAACAGAATTTATTTCCAGCAGAACTTACTCTAATAAAGGTTAAAAGGACGTTTATTAACAAAATAGAACATCAGGAAGGAAGTTATGTTAGGCCAAAGTACAGGTAAATGCAGTAGACGATGCTTCTCATCTTGAGTGTTTCAAGCAGTGTTTGAAAATTGAAGAAAATTTATAATGCTGACTGATGTGGTTCCAAATGCATCTGGGCTTCCCAGGTGGCTCAATTGTAAAGAATCTGTCTAGCAATGCAGGAGATACGGGAGACGTGTGTTCGATCCCTGCATAGGGAAGATTCCCCTGAAGGAGGAAATGGCAACCCACTCCTGTATTTTTGTCTGGAAAATTCCATGGACAGAAGGGCCTGGTGGGCTACAGTCCATGGGTTTGCAAAGAGTCAGACATGACTGAGTGAGCAAGTGATGATGATGTGATGTGGTTCTAGATGTATCTAGAGAAAATATTCTAAATAGAGAAGAGTAAATGGATATAAAGGGAAGTAAATTTTGAACATTAGGTCTAACTACTAAAAATGATAACATTTATAGTCCATGGTAAGTTATGTACATGTAGTGTAATTCTTGG